>JALPQI010007961.1:0-46932 GCA_025490895.1 Thaumatotibia leucotreta | reverse complement strand
TACTTAAGCTAATTGCCGCAGCAAAGGTGTTAAAGCTCTACTCACAATCGTGAGCTCTTTTGCGATCCTAATAGGAGATTTTTTTGTCCCAAAACTACATACATTTTTCGAACTTCTCACTCCGTTACCGTCATACAAAATGCCTGGAAAAATGGTAACGGAATCGGAAATAACCTTGGGACAAAAAAATTCTCCAAATCGGATAGAAAGACACGATTCTGAGTGGAAATCATATCGTCAGTTGACAAGCAAAATTGACTAAGTATCAAATATCTACTTGAAAGCTCGTATCTAAGTTCAGATTCAATATTGAAATACGAGGTTGCTAAGAGTAGTGACCGTTTTTATAGTGAGTTTTTGTTGTCACCCGACGATATCATCATCATCATCATCATCAGCCTATAATAGTCCACCGCTGGACGTAGGCCTCTCCTATTAACTATGCGTATAGACGCATTAGGAGGTAAATGCCCATAATCGCCACGCTGGGCAAGCGGATTGGCGATCGCAGTAATGTGTCCAGTATGATGACGCTGCTGCCCATCATCATTTTTTATCAAATAATGGTCAGCGACACTTCAATCCCTTAGTCGACTCTTACGACACCCGCAGGAGGAGTTGGGGTGGTGGCAAATGTATTCTTACTGCCGTCACCACACGGCCAAACCCGACGATATAAAGGTTCACAATCTAAAAAAAAGGTAGGACATCTTTGAAAAGAATAGCCCACGTACTCCTGGGCTACGTCCAGCAGTGGACAGACTGATGACATACCTGTAGTATCCCTCGGCATCGTCCCAGTTGTCAGTCAGCGAGGGGTTCTCGAGGGTACTCTTGCCGCGAGGTCTGCCAGCCGTGGGGGTCTGGGAACAACAATATTGCCTTTAGCGTATAAAGTTTAAATAATAAGACATTGATTTTTTTTATGTATACGTTTTACGTGTATCATCATCATCATCATCATATCAGCCGAAAGACGTCCACTGCTGAACATAGGCCTCCCCCAAAGATTGCCACAATGACCGGTCCTGCGCCACCCGCATCCAGCGGACTCCTGCGACCTTCACCAGGTCATCAGTCCACCTTGTGGGGGGCCTACCCACGCTACGCCTTCCGGTACGTGGCCGCCACTCAAGAACCTTCCCGCCCCAACGGCCATCGGTTCTACGCGCAATGTGCCCCGCCCACTGCCACTTCAGTTTACGTGTATGCTGGCATAGATTAGCAATTAAAGACATTTTTAATACAATGCGTGCTTTTTGCTGCATGTATATCAATAGTCAGAAAAAAAAGTAAAACAAATATGTTCGACTTCCCATAGCGTTTGACGTCTTTGACATATATCGTAAACACGTTCGCGGATATATTTTTATGTTAATACATCAATAATTTCAACGGAACTTATGGTTTAAGGTTTTAAGTTGGTAATAAAACCACGATTTTGTTCTAAAAGTGCGTGATTATGGAATAATGCAAGGTTTTAGGTTTGTTTACATTTTTTTGGACTATACTGACCTGCGACCATATATAACATGACGTCTAACGCCAGCTCAAAAATGCCCCCAAAAACCAATTGTTCAATTGTGCCAAGATGGGCAGGACATAGCGCTTTTCGCGCATATTTTGACGTAACATCTTTGACAAAATGTTTATTATCGCCAATCAAAACTTTGATGGACCAATCACTACTATTTTTAAATGGCTGTTTATGTTTTTATAGGTTGACATTCAAGTTGATTGCATGCATTGAACAGGGGGTGTTGTCAACTAAAATTCAGGACCGTTTTTGAAAGGCAATTTAGTATGGCGTGCGGTTTCCATGTTTTATTTGTTCGTAGATACTGACGCATGGTATATAAAATGATACTTACATCAACATCAAAGTTATCCTGATCAGCAAACATATCCCACTCCGACCCGGTCCTCTTCTCCTTATGTCCCCTCTCCCTCTCCTCCTCTTTCTCCTCCTTCTTCTCTTCTTTGCTGTCCTGCTTCTCTTCTTTACTCTGCTTCTCTTCTTTGCTCTGCTGCTTCGGTTCGGGCTTCAGAGCGGGGGTGGCGACGCCATCTTTATCAGTCGGGGGAGGGGTGGTGTGTTGTTCGGATTCTTTATCGTCTTTAGCTCCGCCTAGTCTCTGTACAAAATAAAACACTAATATGAAAGAGTGATAGAGAGGTAAAACTACGATACGCTACTAAGCGTTAGCGATTGGCAACATGGCTAAGCACCAATCGGATCGGTAAGCTCAGCTCACCAGTCAACTTTTAAATACAAATAATTTATTCAAACGTAAGCACATGTTTACAATTTTCAAGCGTTATCCAGTGGGCTCCAAACTAGGCTGAGCCTGTATCTTGGGACTCACACTGAGTCGATTAACAAAATAAAAAAGAATCGTCAAAACCAGTTCACCTAGTCGGAAGTTCTGAGGTAACAACATAAAAAAAATAGTCGAATTGAGAACCGTAAAAACATACAACTATAGTCCAGTACTACAACTATGGTCTACAAGTTCAACTCGTAATTAAGCATCAATGGAAATCTTTTACTTTAATTTTTCCTAAGTTTTTTAATCATTAATGAGGATACATTGTGTAAAAACTGCGTCAATAATATAATCATTACACTAAATCGAAGATATTTGACTTTGTTTTGGACCATAGTTGGGAGCTTTTAGACTATAGTTGGGTAGTCAAAGTCAAGTCAAACTATTCTTTATTCAAGTAAGCTTATTAACAAGCATTTTCGAATCGTCTGACATTACCGAGAGAGAAAAAAATCTACTACTGGTTCAAACCCTACACCGTTCCTGAGAAGAACCAGTAAGAAACTCAGGTGGACTTATTTTTGCAAAACAGTATAATAATACATCTTATTAAAATAACATGCATTAAAGAATGTATTACATAAAAAAATATATTATAGATATTTTTATAAAAGAGAGAAATAAATAAAGGATCATAATATTAAACAAAAATAATTATTATTGTACAAGTTCACAATATTATTAAGTATCTATATCTATACTACTACAGATGTAAGGTCCTCTAGTTGTCAGAATAAAGAGAAAAGTTAGAGGTAGTTTTACGGAACCTGCTTTTTATGAAGTCGTTTGTAAAAGGTCATTGACCCTTCAGGACTGACCTTCAGAAGCTGTTCCCTCTGTTTCCGGCGCCTCTCGATGATCTGCTCTTCGGATTCCTCCTCGTCATCAGTGTTGATAGAGATGTCCAACTCGTCCGAGGAACTTGCTACTAGGTGGGTCACTTCACTGCCGGAGTTCTAAAAAAATTTTTTTTTATAAATAAATAATAAGTAAATATCTTGGGACATCTTACACAAATCGACCTAGTCCCACGGTAAGCTCAATTAATTAAGGCTTGTGATGTGAGTACCAGGCGACGATATATATAATAGATAGATACGTATAGATACTTAGATACATACACAGCCACGACCAAGGAACAAACATTGTGATAAATAAATACACAAAGAATGCCCTCGCCGGGATTCGAACCCGGAACCTCCAGCTTCGTAGGCAGGGTCACTACCAACTAGGCTACAGAGGCTGACAAAATATTGAAATTAAAATATAGTAATATAATAATTCCACTTCACAATATTTACATAATATTGTGAAGTGGAATTATTAAAGAAAATGTGTTTTTAAGTAGTAGTAACACTACTATGTATACAGGGTGGAACAGAACGTCGATTCCCGCTACCGACCGAGTCTACCAACCATTACGATGAACTTTCAGTATGGGACCAACATAGAAAACGTACATGGAAAATTGACTTTTCCATACTATTGAACTGGTCATGATCATGAATAACAAAATTCAAAATATCACAAAAAAAGTAAAACCAAACTTTTTTTGGCCGAAAATTAAATACAAGGTGCCCACTGCCCACGAGGAAAGGGAAAATTTCTAATAGCATTTCCTGAGACTAAAAGAAGCAAAAAATTTTAAATGAGCATGGTCAAATCTACAAAAAAAATTTTTTTTTTGATGTTTTGAATGAAGCAAAAAATTCACTTTAAAGTTTTATTTTACATTTGCTAGGTAATTTAAGATATTTTTGTTCGTTTGATGTGTCATGTGTCAATTAAGTGTGACAAGACTAAGACAACATGCTGACAAAATCGTTTCCTAAAATGCGTTTATCATAGCGTAACGGTCTAAAACGGTTTAAAGAAAAAGTCAAATTTTCTCATAAAATAGACTGAATCCAGAAAACTTCATATGACATTTTTAACTTCAAATTTGGTCAGAAATCCGTTGTTGAATTTTTTCCCTTTCCTCATGGGCACATTGTATAATATTTTTACGTCTATTGACATTAAAAATGAATTGGTAGTCTTTCGGGTTACTCAAGCCCACCCTGTATAAAAGCTCATAAAACAATGATTATAATATGTTCTTACCTTGCGTCTATCCCTGCTACCTCCCCTCCGATCCCTGGACCGATCTCTATGTCTCTCCCTGGACCTCCTATCTCTATCCGACGGCCGCCTCGCCCGACGCGGCGACCTTTCTCGCGACCTCCGTCGTCTCAACTCACTCTCCCTATCCCTCTTCAACTTATCCCGCCTTTCCCTCTCGCGGTCTCGCTCCCTCTTCTTCTCGCGTTCGCGGATCCGCTCTCGCTCGCGCTCCGCTTCGTAAAGCTTCCGTCTCTCTCGCTCCTTCCTCTCCCTTGCCTCTAATCGCATCTCCATCTCTTTCCTGTTTTCTCTGTTAATGATCTCTCTTAAATCCTCTTCGTGTCTTCTTGATCTGTGCCGTTCTTTTTCTCGTTCAGCCGATCGGTCTTTGCTTGATTTTTTCCTTCTGTCCTCGGATTTTGATTTCTTAGCGGCAGGGGATTTATCATCGTTGATACATATGACGTCATCTTTTTTCTTTCCGCTGTCACTCTCATCGCTTTTATCAGAATAGTAAGCGACGAGGAATGCTTGGAGAAGTTCCTTTTGCTTCATCAGTTCTTCTAAATTCAAATCATCTTCTATCACATTAAGTTCAGGGCTGGCGCAGTCTTCTTGGTAATTCTCCGTTTCAGAATTTGATGATATGATTTCTAGTGCGTCGTCTTTCTTGTCACCATTCTTCTTAACTAAATCTACTGAAGGCTCTTTCGGGGGTGGTTTTCTGTCTCTGCTCTTCTTGATAAGTTCCTCCACGTCTGAAAGGGACGTCTCGCTCTCGGGTTTTGGGCTTTTGTGTTTTTCCTTTTTGGACTTTTTCTTCTTCTTGTGAGCTTTATCGTTGTCCTCTTCGCTCCGCTTGTGTTTCTTGTGTTTTTTACTCTTCTTCTTCTTTCGAGTTTCATCGTCGACGTTGGAGCCGTTGAGGGCTTTTTCGTCTAGTTTAGTCCTGGAAAATTAAGTATTAACATGAGTTTCTACTACACTGTTGCGAGATCTATGCGTCAAATGACTATAAGGAAATATGGCGATGTATAAAATGTGATGAAGGTAGACAACTGAGCTCTCAGCCCATCTGCCATGCCCATGGACCATGGAAATAGTGATCAAAAAATCGCCTATGCGCTGCCTACCCTGAGGACTTAAATGGATTGCCTCTATCTATGCCAGTAATTGCACCGGCTATCTTACCCCCAAACCGAAACACAGCAGTGCAAACACTGCTATTTAGCGGCAGGTTAACGGGTAAGACGGTGGTAGCTATCCACAAAAAAAAAATTAAACAATACAAGAGAGATATATGTATATATATATGCAATAACAGTGACTTACTCTTTTCCCATGATTGGATACCGCTCAGTAGCAAACTAACTTAAGTTCCGGTTTTATCTGTAAAATAAAGTAGCAACTTTGTACAATTTGACTTTAGACAAGAAACCAGATTTATAACCTCGTAAGGCCCATTGTACATTACGATGCACACTCCACTTCAATGAAAAGATTTACTTTCATAAACATAATAAAATAGCATTTCATTTGTTTGATTGATTTGACAAACCAACTAAATTCACCACTATTTCTTACAAAGCAAGGTTCAATATAAGATTTAAAGAAAATATTATAGTGGGCATTACAAGGAGCAGGGATCGGTATACCGTTATTTTCGCCATACAAAAATAACGGTTTTTTTTCGTTCTTCGGTATATAAATTCTAAGTTAATGGAGTAATTTAAAAATATGATATTGTACATTACATAAAATATTGAGCAGGACACAAAGAGTATAAATAACTTAAAAATATTGGACTTTTTCGAGGTTTCTGTGAAATACCGGTTCCAGTCCCTGACCTGGTAGATTTTAATGAAACTTAGTCAGAAAAAAGGCCATTTTATATACAGCGTGATACCAGCTTGCAGGCTTTTATTGAAACAAACAGTGAACATTATTTGATTAAAAATTATAATTTTAAAAGAATTTAAAAATCGAAGAAATGTTCAGTGAAAAGCTATGTAAATTAGCGCTTGAAAATGACAGATTTTGATGTAATTTACTATGTAGGGGTTTCCTCGAGTAATCAATAGATCTAACATGGTCTAATGTCTGAGAAACCGCAAATTTTCGAGTAATGAGGACAGAGTTATGTTTACTTAAAACATAACTCTGTCCTCAGGTACTTAACCCCGGCCCTAATAATAAGATTGCATAGTTTAAGTACCGTAAAACCATACAACTACAGTTCAATACTACAACTATGGTCCACAAGTTCAACTCGTAACTAAGCAACAGTGGAAGTCTTTTATTTTGGTTTTATCTAAGTTTTTTAATCATGAATGAGGTGACTTTGTGTAACAACTGCATCAATAATATAATAATTACACTAAATCGAGGATATTTGACTTAGTTTTGGACCATAGTTGGGAGCTTTTGGATTATAGTTGGGTAGTTTTACTATACATTAATTTGCATAAAACCAATGTCACTCAGGCATGGCAATAACAGATGTAAAAAAATCACCCATAGCCGTGATTTTGTTTTTATTTATTAGGAAACAAACAGCTTACAATAATGCAGAATATTCCTACTATATGTATATGAACAAAGAATAAAGCAGAATTGCTCAGAAGGTTTATGTAAAAAATAACTTATTCATCAACTACACTACAGGCAACTAAAAGAAATTGACATATATAACATCACCATCAAATTAATACGCTTTGCATAAATAATAGGTAAATATACTTGCTAGTAAAAGTAAGTAAATCATTAATTAATAGTCTATGAATTTTAGGATCCACATAAAAAAATTACAATTTCTTTATTACATATGATTCTCAGCAAAAATGTTAATAGAGACTCTAGGTACTTTTATTACTAATACATAACTAATATTACCAGAAGTAATGTTAAAAAGAAAAGCTTAACCATAAGATTAAAAGATTAAGAAAGCAAATGAGTAAACACCTTGGATAGGCACAACACAAGTCACTAAATAGTATTTTTTATGTCTCATACTTAAATGATATTCTTAGAAGTCAAATCGAGAAGAAAAAGTTGACCAAAGATTAAAAGATTTCACTAGAAAAGGTGGTAATGCATGATACTAAAACATGAATCTATGGATTGAATTTTTACAAGGAGTCAACAGTGTAAACACAAGAAAAAATGACTCTTCAAGATATTTTTTATGTAGCTATAATTTTTGGTTTTTAGATTGGCCTCAAGGTAAATGTCATTCAGAATCATTAATTGATTAAATTGTTATAATCTGTGTTTGTATCACCATTTTCAAGTTACCCTGTATAAACATTATGTAATGAATTATTAACATGTTTAATGTAAATAATCATTATTTTCAAAACTACATTTAGCATTTGCAACTTCCATTTAATTCAAACTAAAATTGAGTCTGATTATTTTAAATCTATTTAATAAAAGTAACTACACCCTAAGAAAATAATTGGAATCTTTTGATGACTAATTTATTTATAATGATGTATAATTTTATTATATATTTACAAGCCATTAACATCTACTTATAATAATATAAATCATAGTACTGGTACTGCAGCCTATGCCCACAACTTCCAATGCGCAATTTAAATTGTTATAATTTTTCTAAGCTATTTTATTGTAAAGTTTCTTTAAATTCCATTCAGTTTATAATTATATGTAACAAACATTCATCCATACTTCCAAACTTTCGCATTTATGATATTAGTAGGAGGTAATCGGAAAACTAACCTGAAGTAATGTAGCACCGCAGCCGCACTTCGACCTACGAAGCCCCAACTTACACTGCCTTCAGGCCAATAGCACTGCACATTTAATGACCAGCAGTCTACCATTGCACCTGTCTCCTTCACTCGTTGCAACTAACCCATAATGACTATTGATTGCTCTTGTTTGCACACAGAATACATAACCAAGAAATGTGGTAATTTCA
Source organism: Thaumatotibia leucotreta (assembly GCA_025490895.1). Lineage (NCBI taxonomy): Eukaryota > Metazoa > Arthropoda > Insecta > Lepidoptera > Tortricidae > Thaumatotibia > Thaumatotibia leucotreta. The sequence continues at coordinate 38,559 of JALPQI010007961.1, read as the reverse complement.
GTTTTTTTTTAATGAGCCTTGAGGCACAGGCTATACTTCAAACATGCTACTGTTCCTAATGATTCCTATTCAATAATTTATAGTTAGTGTAGCCTTAGTAACCAATACCAGTGAGTTGTCTTTAGGAACCAGGAATACATAATAAATAACAGATCTAAACACTGGAATTAGTTCTAAACCCGGGAATGAAAGGTGTGGAAGCATTTTATTAGTGTATCCTGTTAAACGTACACAGAACATAAAAGTACATATAAAAAATAATGTTTAGTTACCCCATAGCTTAGTGTGCACAACACTTTCCTATTAAGCCGCTATATTGTATTTAGTAAGTGGTTAAAGACACTAAAACTTTGCACTTACGGAAATTTTCTTCGGGAGTTTCTAATTACCTTTCTTAACACTATTTACAGCTATATACGATCACTTTTTATGTGGAAAATTACAAAATATAAACGTGACATTACCGTGATATTTCACAGGAACATTTTGATGGACGGGATAAAAGTGTTGCCAGTAATGTGGATTTCAATGTGAAGAAAAAAAAACTGAACTAGAATAAGGTTGAGTACTTTGTGCTTCGGTATGAATTATGTTTACTTGGTTTAGATTGTGCTTCTCAACGAAATACTCGCTGTAGTTCTACTTCTAATTAAATATAATGAAGCCTCTTTGAAAAACGATTTAATAAGTTTTTCTATTGTATTTCTGTAAGATCTAATATTTTTGGAATAGGCATGTTCTTTTCAGCCTATATTGTTGCTTAAAACAACTTGCTTGCATACTGGTTTATACGATAGGGTACAAAATAAAATAATATAAATATGAATCATGGCTAGCGTAGTAAGCTACGAACACCGACAACAGAAAATTTAAATATAAAGCGACTATGTGCCTCACTCTACAGCATTACTATCTTTGACATTATGATTTCATTACAAAAATTATGTCTAAAAAAATGTCCTTAGTACAAACACACCAAACATTTTGTAATTGGTTGTTACTAAACTACCATCTTTACATTAATAAAAAATTGTGTTGTGTATGTCAGAGTATTTCAACACCTAACATCACAATTATCACTTTATCTATAGAAAAAACTATATTTTTATAAAAAAGACTTTTCTTGTTTAAAAAATCACGTCTATTCTATTTTTTTTACATTGGCAACACATATCGGCGTGGGTTTTGGTGAACGATTGTTGGCGTGGGTTGATTCATAACAATTTACGTATATTTTTTAACGAAAACTGGACGAAAAACAGAAAAGACGATTAAATTATTGTATTATGGGTGAGTAATCTTTGAAATAATTGCGGCATCACGCCTCGCTGTTATTGCATTGTTATTGATTGATGTCATCTCGGCCGGGCTTCGTTCGGAGGTTTTTTTTTTGTTAAATCTTATTCGTTACAAAGATTATCCAGTGATGTGTTGTGTTGAGATGTGTTGTTGATCTAAGTTTACGATCCAGTGTAAAGTGTTGTATTCCTGGGCTTGAAATACCGGCGCTATTCGTGGGGGGTATGATTTGTGTAACAAACAAGTACCTATAAATTTTCTCACGTTGCTAGTCCTAAACTAGTAATTGGAGTTCGAGGCCAACGAAACTACGACAGATGCGTTATTGTCAAATCCATCAAAGTCTCTTATGTCATTGTCAAATAAAGTTTTCAGGTTTCCACAACCTTTTTGTTATTTAATTTATTTTTTTAAAATAATTCCTAATCAAAGCATTATATACCTGTGTAATGTTTGTACGCCTTTTTGTTTAATATGGCTGTCACAACTAGGATTTTCTTTAAAAAAACACGTAATTACCTAAAAACTTTTCTTTTCTCTTAACTAACATTGATATGACAACATTTTCTTGTAAAGAACTTAAAATGATAAGAGCCAACGTTTCAAAGCCTATTTTAAAAATAAGTTGAATTACCAGTGACCACATACGACAGCGTGCCATATTTGTTAAGGCAGTACTTAGGTATGGTTAAATTACTAAGCAGTATAAGTACTATACTATACTACTATTAAGCAGTTTTAACCCGTAATAAGGCAGGGGTGCGTTTTGTTGGAACGTAGTTGGTTATATACTCTAAGAGGTATATTTTAAGCATTTCTTTTACAAATTATTTGGGCGTCATAAAGGCCTCTAGGCTTTTATGGGAGTGTACTCGATTTTTACCCAGGACTCAGGAGGATAAGTGATGAAGAAGACAAATAAAAAATAAAATACAAAAAATGCTCTCATTTTACATTTCCAAATTTCTTTCCCAAAATTTCAACCCGTAATAAGGCACCCCTGCCTTATTACGGGTTAAAACTGCTTAGTAATAGTATAGTATAGTACTTATACTGCTTAGTAATTTAAACATACCTACCTTTTAATTTATGTGTAGTTAAATTGCTGAACCAAATGTTATTAACACCTGAGGTGATACCAGCGCAATACCAACTTTGTTACTAATAATTGCGGATAATTAAGTTTTTATTAAAATATTGTAAATTTAAGTGAAAATAAGTAAATAATATTGTTTTTTTAAATTAAAGAATTAAAATTACCAATAAATAACATATCTCAACGTCTGTTTTTAGAAAATAAGGATTTACTATTGTAAGAACATTTCATTGGTGTGGCAATATTTTCGTAGATTCTTTGGCCTCGAACTCCAGTTACTAGATTAGCAACATCATAGCTATTATCCTCGCGAGTATGGAAATTTCTTGTGTGTGAGCTGTCGAAATTGATGCGTATCTTCGATTAATGTTGCTACTTTGAATTGATGTACATTTTGTTTACATTTTGTACAAAGAACTGTAAGGTATAGTTGACGGGAGGTACCGACGTATATCTTTGTTAAACATTAGAGAGACTTGCTACCTTCTATATTCTAGTCGCCGAACTGAACTATCCACCCCATGTTATATGGTATTAATTATTTAACATTTTAAGTTTATTTCTTGATTGATTAAAAGTTGTGGATACCAAATAGGTATAAGTTACAACTGCCTGCTTTAAACTCAAATAATTTGCTTTTATGTCATTTCCGCGCATAGCAGTGTAATAAAATCCGAAGGTTATTCTTAGAGCTCCAGGTCTCTGCAAAGAGTTAGTTAGATTTTTTTTTTTTTAAGTCTGTAACAGGTTTTAAAATGTACTCACATATTGGTTATAGGTAGCTGTGCCTTCAAGCTGTCACTTTTATTTTACATATCAATAGAGTTTTTATCAAAAAACAAAGTATGTCAGTGGCTAGTTACACTAGAAATCATCATAAACATGAGACAACTTACACCAAAATTTAAAAAAATATAAAAATTGACTGAAATTGTTGTTTGATAGGATCCATACAATAGGTACTGAACTCATAATTTTATAATTCAAGTTCGAAATCCATTGTAATGATCCTTAGCAACCACAGACAAGATGTTATTTATTTTTGTCCAGAAATTGTGTAAATCCCAATTAGATAAGATACAATTTAATAGTCACATGGACTTGCACAAATTAAATGAATGATACATGTAAATCATTTGCAAAAATATTTTCTAAGCAATTTCATATGCATTTCCTCCACTTTAAACCAATAGCTTAGATGAGCAATTTTCAAAAATTTTGTACACTTGGATAACATCTTAAATATTGATAAAAATTGTTATTCTGGTAGATTCAATAATGCTGAGCAAGTGAAAACAATTATGGATATTTTGGGCCAATTATTTCTCTGGGTAGGTTCAACTAGTTATTCTGAGTAGCAATTAGATGAAAAATAAAATGTAAAAAAAAAGTTTGGTTTGGCACAGAGTTAACTTCACATTATTTAGAAATGAGAGGAGCCAATTAAGATAAAGAACTACTTAGATTTGAATATTACTGAATTATTATTTTTTCACCGGTATAATTTTAGAGGGTTAAATCTGAGGTCATATTGATGCACTTTTACTATGGGATTAACATCTGATTTGAGAAAAAAAATCTTACATTCAATACATTTCTGCCGCACTAATATCTCAGGGTTTGTATAGAGCATCAGATTTATTTTATAAAGATTTTATGAGAATAGTTAACACAATTTTGAAATATCTTAGTACTTTAAAAAGACTCCCAGCCTAAATAAAGCAATAATATATCAATAATGAATGTTATGTTTCCAACAAAGCACACACACAACAAATCATACTGAGCCTTAAGTGTAGATTACAAAGGTCATTTCATAACACATAAAGATTTTACAAAGGCCCAGGCACATCGGACGCGAAAGTAGCAAGTACGCGTGAACGTGTGCGTGTCGTGCAAGTGGTGTGCAAACTATGACATTTCCAACCTGTGGCCATATATAACATGGACGTCTAACGCCAGCTCAAAATTGCCCCCAGAAACAATTGTTCAATTGTGCCAAGATGGGCAACATAGCGTTTTTCACGCCGCGCATATTTCGGCGCAACATTTTTGACAAATGTTTATAGAAGGGCATTATTACTTTTTGGGTTACCCAATTAGCGCGAAGTTAAAAAACCTTAATTTCGTAACGACAATTAAATACCAATTAAGTAAGTATATCTTTAGGAAATTAAACTCGATCGGCGTTCATAAATTATAATATGGCTTATAGTTTTTTCGAAGTTTAGTGCTTGATTATCGAAATTTTGTTCTTTTCTCTGATAGATGGACACAACTTAGACAAAAAATTAACCATTACCTTAATACCTGCTACTGTACCCTATAATTTTTCCTTATTAGAATTATGTTAGCTTATAGATAATTCCACATGTAATGTCTTGGCGTAAGCTGTTTTTTACATGGTTGTTGTTGAATAAAGAATAAAGAATTGGGTAAACCAAAAAGTAAAAATGTCCATAATATAGCCAATCAAATCTTTTAAGGACCAATCACAACTCTTTTTAAATGGCGGTTTAAGTTTTTATAGGTTGATATTGAAATTCATTACTCTGATGCATTGAAGGAGTGACACTTGTCAACTAAAATTCAGGACCGTTTCTGAAAGGCAATTTAGTATGGCGTGCGGATTCCATGTTTTATTTGTTTGTAGTTTCCAATGCTACAGCGCGGACGCCACGCACACGCCTCCGGTCTGGCTCAGCCTTAAATACAGGGTGATCTTAGCTATAAGACAAAGCCGAAATGTACAGTTGACGTCAAAGATATCGTTACGGTTTAGGTGCCAAAAATATATTTACACAACTTTATTGCCTTGACATTAAAGTCGTGTAAATATATTTTTGGCACGTAAACCGTAATAATATCTTTGACGTCGACTGTACATGGGTGAATCAACTTATTTTTGTCTGTTATTACCATGGTTGCAGTCGAAATATAAACTACTAAACAGTCAAGTGCAAAAATAAGTATCGAAAGAATTCGCTCATAAATACGTTACGCTCATGTTATTTATACACAGAATTAGAGTGCACTGGGACATATTTTTAAACATTTTTTGTCTTTGACTGTACAAACATGTATCTTTCTCGTGTTAATAAGCTCTTTCTTTGATGCCACCTACAGATATGGACTACATGCATGTTTGCATAATTTAAGTAGCATAATTTTGCATAAAACCAGCGCGACTCAGGTGACCGTAACCATGGCAATGACAGACAAAAAAAAATTCACTCGATTACATATTTTTAAGAAGTTGTTTTGCTCATTTTGACTGTGCCTAGCGAATTATATTTACTTGTACTTATATTTACGCTATATCTATATATATCGGGGTGCTTAGACAAGTTGCCAATTGCTAACGCTTAATCGTCAATCGTAAACGAAAGACAGCTAACTGTCTTTGTCGCACTTATTAGTGAAAGAGTGACAGAGAAGGAAAACTAAGCGTTAGCGATTGGCAACTTGGCTAAACATCCAGGCTAGCGCGTTGAAAACTTCCGGATTAAAACTCGTTTCTTTCTAAACAGCTCATTTTTATTTTTTCGAAATTTAAATGAAAATTTCCTCTTTAATTTTCAACTCTAAACCAATGTGTTAAAATATTATCGAACAGGGTTACTCACGTATTTAAGTCGATGATTGCTCGACATGTTTCGACCCATTAAATGGGTCCTCGTCCGGCGAACCCTCGGCCAAAGCCCGACGTATTTCTTTTCAGGCTTGATTTTAATCCATACTTCAGACATTGAAAACAAAACGTCAACTCATACAAAAATCAACACTGCGTCACATTTTTAGGAACACAAAATAAGACAACGAAAATAATTTTGACCCATAAGTGATATAACTGACGCAAACTGCTGCAGTCGGGCTCCATCGTAGCTATACTGAAAGAAAATATATTAAAAATGCGTTATGGTGCCGCCATACTCATGCGATCGGTGGCAAGTGATAATACAGATGTAGTGCAAAATCCTTTCTCTTCGGCTTTTCACGGAAACGCTCGTATTAATCTCCCTGTCTCAATTAGCTTCAGTGCATTACATACTGAAGTTCATTGTGACAGCAATATGAATTCGATGTTTCTGTGAAAAGCCGAAGAGAAAGGATTTTGCACTACATCTGTACCTGTAACAAACGTCAGTAGAATATAAAAAAAATAATGTAACCAACCTAAAAACTTCCATCATTCCATAATCAGAATAACGCACTTTTAGAACACAATCTTGGTTTTATTACGAACTTAAAATCTGAAAACTTTTTCGCATACATTTTAAATTTAAATTCCCGCGTATATTCATTAAATTAACCACCACGAACCCTGTAAAGTGTTCGAAACTTTTTTTCGAGATGAAAAGCCGCAAATCGAGATTTAAAATTAACAATACAAATGTATGAATATTAAAATTTATTTTTTTCACGCTTGATTTTTTAATGCCAATCGATTCCATTCCTATCCAGTACCAATAGTTTCCTAGGGGTCAAATAACGGCAATGTACAAAAAACCCAAAAATTAAAAAAAAAACTGTTTCTATACATATTGTGAGAACAAAGTGAAACTAATTACTTGGTGCCAAAGTGCCCATTACGAGATATCGAGTAAAAGTGCATTCAGACCAAACGAGCATTCGCTATTCTATCGTGATTCTATCCCCCACTCTTCAAAATTCGAGAAACTCTTCCTTTTTTTAATGTATAGTAAATAGGTATCTAACAGTTCACGAAAGAAAACGTGCACAATGGACCATACATGTCGCAACGTGTATTGCCTCGTAACTAGCCATATTGTATATTATTCAGCTGAATGCACGTCGTACGTCATAGTCATAGCTCAAGGCACTCGGTCATTTTTCCTTAATATTTGAAACGTTGCATCGGTCGATATTGCGTCCTTGCTATTAAAACCGTCTTGTAAACTTACCCCCATAGGTACTGGTCTCACCGCGAGCTACTGAGCTATGAGCTGTTGACTATTTTACTGTGAATCACGAAATCTAAAAAAAATTGTCTTATTCATACATTTTGACCAAACTTATTAAACGCCAGTAACATTGTAAGACTCAAAAGATGGCAGATCTTGGAACTAGACCAGAGAGAATAAATCACATCCTCCTTTCATATAAAAGGAATGGCGGTTAATGTACCGCCACCTGTAAAAAGATTTAAGTATTAAACCCAAACAATCTGATTATGGCTGAACAGCCGATGGCAGATAATCAACTGAAAAGACAAAAAAAATTGGCCGAACGATCACGACATTTGGTATGAAAGAGCCAAAATTTTTTTGAGATTTCTAGGTTGGCTCCATAGTAAAAGTTGTTCAGTATAACCTACCAAATCACCCCGTTCAAGGTTTCCAGTGGCTCGTGTAACATCCTGTATATATGTTTCACGATGTGTCAAAGACGCGAAATGCTATGGAAAGTCTGTCATATTTGTTTATTTTTTTAGATTCTACTGACAATTGGTATTACATTGTAATATACATATTCACTGGTTAAGATATATTTTTAAGTGCATTGCATAGCGAAATTATTTAAGCCAAAATTGTGGTAAATTATTCTTTAGAATGCAAATGCAAGCTCATGCATAGGTGACCCTTTTCTGCTCGTGCAGTAATGAATTTTTACAATCAATGTATCGTACAATTGTATGACATTCATGTTAAAATGTTGATTTGTTTAACTTATACTCTCGAAAAAAAGCCCTTTCAAGCTATCACTTTGCATGTCAATTAATAACTTTAATTATTATAAATTGTAGTCCAGGGCTATGCTAGGAGTCTCTCTGCGTGATCGGATTAAAAATGAGACCATCCGCAGCAGAACCAAAGTAACCGAAATAGCTCTCCGAATCGCTAAACTGAAGTGGCAGTGGGCGGGGCACATTGCGCGTAGAACCGATGGCCGTTGGGGCGGGAAGGTTCTTGAGTGGCGTCCACGTACCGGAAGGCGTAGCGTGGGTAGGCCCCCCACAAGGTGGACCGATGACCTGGTGAAGGTCGCAGGAGTCCGCTGGATGCGGGTGGCGCAGGACCGGTCATTCTGGCAATCTTTGGGGGAGGCCTATGTTCAGCAGAGGACGTCTTTCGGCTGATATGATGATGATGATGATGATGTAGTCCAATTGTTTTGTGACATATGACGATCATAATGATCGAGTTTGGCGATCGAGACACTCCAGGGGTTATCATTGTATCTTGAATAACTATTTTAGTGCGTCATTTAATTGTCGGATTAAAGTGCTATAGTACATAAATATATTTATAAAGACTATTGTTTGATTTCAGTAAGGAGTTGGCGTCATTCAGCACACACTGAATAACGAAGGTAAATCACATTTTTACTCACAAATGTTATTTTTGCCCTATTATGCACACTATTTAAATGGACAACTCAATTTACATGCTATGTAGGGTTTGGTCTTTAGTTCTTCAGTGCTATATCTTATAGATATAAATATGATGTACCACTTATTGATTCTTACCACAGAATAACGTATATGTGGCCTATTTCTCGAAAGCTTGTAACTTGTAATACAAGCGGAAGTCCTTATCTAATTAATAATGTTAAAAAGAGACTTCCACTTGTATTACGAGTTACAAGCGTTCGAAAAACGGGCCCCTGGCTGAATCAACTTTTTTCTTGCTGTTTGTAAAATGCCATTTTACGAAAAAACGTATTAATCACGTTGTTTGAAAAAATATTCATATACAAGACAGAGCAATAACGTATCTCATTCATTCATTCATTTATTTTTAATAAAACATAGTTTTACAAGTCGGGTAAGTAAAGGCAAAATAAAAAGTTTTTTTTCTTTTTTAAATGTGACTAGGAGAAGTGAGAGAAATTTCACAATAATTAATTATGCACTAAAGTAAACTGCACGGAAAAAGTTGATTAACTCATCTATTTCACTGTATTTATATCATATCAACTAGAGCTGTCTAAATAGTGTTTCATCTCCAGGCCGCCGCAATGTCGCAGCAATACAGCCTCAGGTGGAACAACCACCAGCCCAACTTCATATCCATGTTCACCACCCTCCTGAACACCCAGACCCTGGTGGACGTGACCCTGGCTGCTGAGGGAAAGCATCTACAAGCGCACAAGATAGTTCTGTCCGCCTGCAGCACTTACTTCCAGGTATACAGGTGTTTTCAACAGCTGGAGATAAGGAACCTTCATATACGTATTCTGGAAGCTTCTGGATCCTTCGACCCTGGTGGACGTGACCCTGGCTGCTGAGGGGAAGCATCTACAAGCGCACAAGATAGTTCTGTCCGCCTGCAGCACTTACTTCCAGGTATACAGGTGTTTTCAACAGCTGGAGATAAGGAACCTTCATATATGTATTCTGGAAGCTTCTGGATCCTTCGACCCTGGTGGAAGTGACCCTGGCTGCTGAGGGGAAGCATCTACAAGCGCACAAGATAGTTCTGTCCGCCTGCAGCACTTACTTCCAGGTATACAGGTGTTTTCAACAGCTGGAGATAAGGAACCTTCATATATGTATTCTGGAAGCTTCTGGATCCTTCGACCCTGGTGGAAGTGACCCTGGCTGCTGAGGGGAAGCATCTACAAGCGCACAAGATAGTTCTGTCCGCCTGCAGCACTTACTTCCAGGTATACAGGTGTTTGTCAACAGCCGGAGATAAGGAACCTTCATAGACACATTCTGGGTGCTGTTGAAAACTCTTCTAGACTCTTAAGAATATGGTGGACGGGCGTGTTTGTATCATTAGGGCACATATTCGTGCTGCCAGCCTACAGTAAGACAACAGAGCCTCATAAAAATGGACTTTTCTACAAATAATGCTATCAAAAGACTGCTAATTTATACAAAATGAGATACTAGTAAAGTGCACATAATTTTAGGAAAGTCCAGCCTTCCTGAAAATATCACCATGGGCGTGGGAGGGGTCTAAAATAGGCCAAAATCGTATGACGTGATTATTGTACAAGCCCGTGTTACGCTCAGTATTATCATAATTTTGTTATGTGAGGCTGAGATATGTCCTGAGGCCCGGGTTGAGGCTGATGAGGAGCACCAAAGAAACACGTCCGTTCGTAACTATAATTTATTGTGAGAGAGAGAACCTACCCACATACAGTCGGCGCCTAATAGTACAGCTACCCACATATATTACAATTTCCAGGCGTTATTCGTGGACAACCCATCGCAGCACCCCATCGTGATCCTGAAGGACGTGAGCTTCGCGGACCTGCGCACGATGGTCGACTTCATGTACTGTGGGGAGGTCAATGTCACCGAAGAGCAACTGCCTCAGGTGAGATTACTTCTAGAAATCACCATCAATACGTCATCATTTCAGTAGTCATCGTTATCAACGTGCACTTTCCATGGCAATGGCTATGGTTGACAGAAAAAGTAACAAATGTCAAAATGCTATTTTGTTCTATTACTCGTACCACTCTCCTTAGGATACTTTATCCTACTTTAAAAAAGAAAAAATGTTGTGCCAGTAATTTTTGACACATTAATAGTACTTTAAATGACATTTTGCGAAGTCTTTATTTTAATCAAAATGAATATTCAAGTAACTATTTCAAGTGGAGTAAGATCAGTGTTATATAATGGATTTTTCAATTTGATGTGATTGTTTGACAGCCGAATCTGTTTATTAGTACATTTTAGTCGTTTACTCGTTTAATCAGTGTAATTTGAATAAGTTATAAGAATATGTGGAATAAGTGATAAGAATATGTGTAGGTAATCAATTATTATACTTAAAATGACTATAATTTCTGAAAGTTTAGTAATTGATAAAATATCTATGTATTAGATTTTTCTGTCAACCATACTTTGTCACCAATACCGCACGTTGATAACGATCACTTCATCATTTCAGGCATTCGACGTCCATTGCTGAACAGAGGGGTTGCTATGACGTGCTAATGCGATTCAGTTTAGGTTCAGGGAAACCGACAGTGATATAGGGGAAACTTGCCTAATTCGTACCCCTTAAGAGAAAGTGCTAAATATCTGGATATATAAATAGGAAATGAATATGTGTATGATATCAAAAGAATCTTTATTTATTTACTAATCGACTAAAATAATAAATTAATGTTAAACTTCAATACATTCTAAGATATATATATACAATTTATAAAAAAGTGGAAAAAGTACGATTTAAGACTATGTGTTCCAAAATCGTACCTCTGTATTCCTATATCGTACCAGCGTAATTTAGTAACACATTAAGAGATTAGGTATATAATTATTTGTAGTCTCGTAATCATAGCTATTATATTCAGTGATATTAGTAATATTTATTTAAGCACTGATCTTATTATATTGTTGACTTACTTGCTTGCTCATTTCAGATTTAAATCAAACATTTTAACGATTTTTTTTTTCAATCTATAATTTGTTTGTCTGACTGCATAATTTCATGGAATTTTCAAAAATAAAATTACTAGTGTTTTTCTCGACTCCAGCACAAAGCCAGTGTATCCAGAATTCATCGCGTAGGTTCACAAATTATCGTCTCTTATTTCGTTTTCTCCCTACAACATGAACTTGACAAACTTCTTATTTTTTTAATTTTCCTTCAACATTGTATTCAACAATATTCAGAGAGTTATTTATATAAATTTACATGACCAAGGGCCTGTTTCACAATCTCCAGTTAAAGCTATCTGTCAGATAAAAATAACACGCTCTCTTTATTCTTCCAGGTGAAAGAAAGAGATAGTGTTATTTTTTATCTGACAGATAGCTTTAACTGGAGATTGTGAAACAGGCCGTAAGTATTGTATTATCGATTGGTTATGTTTATCTTATATAATCAAATAAACGATTATTCCTAATTCGTACCGGTACAAAATAGAAAAATGTGATGAGTACGATTTGGGCGTAAGAAAACTAATATTTAAAAGTTGCCATATAAAAAAATGTTGTTAAACTGACGATAATATTTCTCGTAATTAATAGCGTAAATAAGTAAGGAATTAAGCAAAATACTTACAATTTACATAGCTCATAGCGATTAAAATTGAAATCCTTGAGAGTCGACCTTAACTATTACTCGAAAACAGCGAAATTAATAATTTATTAAATAATTTTCGATGGAGTGGCACTGTGGGGTTGTTTCTCAAATGAAGTTACACACCGACCAAGTTGTTCAATTTTATAAAACATGCACTGCTTCAGCAGTTTCAATTCACAAGATATTGATGGGGTACGATTTAAGCAGGAGTACGATTTAGGCAAGTTTACCCTACGACTCGTATAGCCTTGTCCCTTTCTCTCGACCTAAACTGAACCGCATTATGGTAACCCCCCAGACATCCCTTTTCATATAGACCTTCCCTATCAAATAGTTGTCCCTTTTGACATACAGAAAATAGACTGTGGAGCAAACATTTTTTTCTGTATCAACAGCATCATTATTTTTTCTACCGATATCTTGCTAATTTCCCATAAAATCTGAACACACGAAATCGCGTAATAATGTTGCCACCGAAGTCACGGCGGTTGAAACGCTCAAAGAAATGCACTAATACAAGCGGAAGTCCTTATCTTAGTAGACTACTTTTATAGTGTTCAAAAGAGATTTTCACTTGTTATGCCACACACTTCTTGGAACTACTGCAGTTGTTTACGTGCATTTGTTTGAATGTATTTTCTTATGTTCAATAAATCTTAATTACAAGTTAGAAGCTTTTGTGATGGATGTTATTTTGTATTAGTGGCGATACCGGCACATTCTGATATATCTTTTTATTTTTCTCATAGGTGGTGTGTAAAGCAGTATGTGTCACACGGTATCAAAATTATTTCGTCTTGGGCGTTAACGCTTCAATCCTTCATTACGCTCAGGATTCCACTTTAGAATCCCTCCCTACAGTCGGAATTCAAATCCGTCGTTCCATTCAGGATTCAATATACGCCCACGCCGGAAATATACCATTTTGATCCTTTGTGACAAAATCTAGTATTAATTTAGGCTCCCTTACAATATTGTTGATTGAAAACTACTAATTGGCTAGTTAGGTACTTACTTATGCAATCTTAAGGTGTTAACATAGACTCAAAATCATCCCTTTCCACAGGTGTTAGACACAGCGAAGCACCTAAAAATCAAAGGGCTCACCGAGATGCCAGAAACGACCTCCCTAACCCGCTCGTGCGGCGCCGGCGAGCTGCAGTCCCAGGGGGACTCCCTGGACTCTAGCCGGCACTCCGCCGAGCCCGCCGCAGAGAACAAACGGAAAAGGTACGGGACGGAAAAAAAATACGACACGGACACTGTCCGGACACGACACGGACACGACGCGGACACGACACGTACACGACACGGACACGACACGGATACTGTACGGACACGACACGGACACTATCCGGACACGACACGGACACGATCCGGACACGACACGGACACAATCTGGACACGACATGGTCACGACACGACATGGACACTATCCGGACACGACACGGACACTATCTGGACACGACACGGACACTATCCGGACACGACACGGACACGACAGGGACACTATCCGGACACGACACGGACACTATCAGGACACGACACGGACACTATCCGGACACGACATGGTCACGACACGACATGGACACTATCCGGACACGACACGGACACTATCTGGCCACGACACGGACACTATCCGGACACGACACGAACATGACCCCGACACGACATGAACACGACTTGTGTAGGTAAATTCACCAAAGCTGGCATGAATGGAATGCGGCCCTGCTATACCAACCTGTATGTCATTTTAACATTCACACATAGATACTTCCTGTCACTTACTCGATCCATATGTGCCAGCTTTGGTGAACTACAGGTGTTAGACACAGCGAAGCACCTGAAAATCAAAGGGCTCACCGAGATGCCAGAAACGACCTCCCTAACCCGCTCGTGCGGCGCCGGCGAGCTGCAGTCCCAGGGGGACTCCCTGGACTCCAGCCGGCACTCCGCCGAGCCCGCCAGCGAGAACAAACGGAAAAGGTACGGGACGGGATAAATACGACACGGACACGATACGGGCACGACACGGATACGACGCCGACACGACACGGACACTATCCGGACACGACAAGGACACGATACGGACACGACACGGACACTATCCGGACACGACACGGACACTGTCCGGACACGACACGGTCACTATCCGGACACGACACGGACACTATCCGGACACGACACGGACACTATCCGGACACGACACGGTCACGACATGGACACTATCCGGACACGACATGGTCACGACACGACATGGACACTATCCGGACACGACACGGACACTATCTGGCCACGACACGGACACTATCCGGACACGACACGAACATGACCCCGACACGACATGAACACGACTTGTGTAGGTAAATTCACCAAAGCTGGCATGAATGGAATGCGGCCCTGCTATACCAACCTGTATCTACTGTCATTTTGACATCCACACATAGATACTTTCTGTCACTAACTCGATCCATATGTGCCAGCTTTGGTGAACTACAGGTGTTAGACACAGCGAAGCACCTAAAAATCAAAGGGCTCACCGAGATGCCAGAAACGACCTCCCTAACCCGCTCGTGCGGCGCCGGCGAGCTGCAGTCCCAGGGGGACTCCCTGGACTCCAGCCGGCACTCCGCCGAGCCCGCCGCAGAGAACAAACGGAAAAGGTACGGAACGGACAAAAATACGACACGGACACGACACGGACACTATCCGGACACGATCCGAACACGACTTGGTCCCGACACGACATGGACACCACCCGGACACTATCCGGACACGACACGTACACGACACGGACACGATCAGGACACGACATGGTCACGACACGACATGGACACTATCAGGACACGACACGGACACTGTCCGGACACGTCACGACACGGACACGACACGGACACTATCCGGATACGACACGGACACGACATGTCGCCGGCGAGCTGCAGTCCCAGGGGGACTCCCTGGACTCCAGCTGGCACTCCGCCGAGCCCGCCGCAGAGAACAAACGGAAAAGGTACGGGACGGGATACGACACGGACACGACACGGCCACGACATGTCGCCGGCGAGCTGCAGTCCCAGGGGGACTCCCTGGACTCCAGCCGGCACTCCGCCGAGCCCGCCACAGAGAACAAACGGAAAAGGTACGGGACGGGATAAATACGACACGGACACGACACGGACACGACACGGACAGTCCCAGGGGGACTCCCTGGACTCCAGCTGGCACTCCGCCGAGCCCGCCGCAGAGAACAAACGGAAAAGGTACGGGACGGGATACGACACGGACACGACACGGACACGACATGTCGCCGGCGAGCTGCAGTCCCAGGGGGACTCCCTGGACTCCAGCCGGCACTCCGCCGAGCCCGCCACAGAGAACAAACGGAAAAGGTACGGGACGGGATAAATACGACACGGACACGACACGGACACTATCTGGACACGACACGGACACTATCTGGACACGACACGGACAGTATCCGGACACGACACATCCGGACCGGAGGGCCATCTGTACTAAAAAAAAACGTCGAACGAGACACGTGCTAAAAGATTCGTATCGCCACTCGTTTAAAATTTCATGTTTTTCGCACTTGTGTCGAAATGTTGTATTTCGACACAAGTGCGAATAAACGCGCTTATGCGAGAAGTGGTTCGTTTTACGTCAGGTCGAAATCTTCGGAGGGCCATTATGTATGTACTGAAACACATCGTGCGACAACGAAATTCGTAACTCATGTCGAGCACTCCCTTCGGTCGTGCTATAATTTATCTCCACTCGTTTCGATCTTAATTTTTTCGCACTTGTATCGTAACTCATTTTTTCGCACTTGTATCGTAACGTGCTATTAAGTACCTATCTTTTTTTATTGAATAATACAAACACATTACATAATCAAATTACAAGACCCATCGTTGGCTAAAACCTTAAAGAGGTTTGTGTGCTGATGGGGAGTTCGAAATAATTTTACTTAGGTGCTTATTAAGTATAACCAGTGAATAAATATGCGAGTGAGAGTACGGTGTCGTCAGTATTTGGTGAGCAGCTCAGCATATCCCTGTCGTCGACCGTACAATACCCGCTATAAAATGTAACTATGGTCACTAGACTTCAAAAAATGACTTTTAATTTGTCTTTTAATATGCTTTTTATATTTTATGTTATCAGTGACGTAACTGTTTTGTATCTCTTTGGGTAATGCGTTAATGATGTTAGGTAACAGGTGTGAATGAATTCTGGCGCCATAGGTATTTTTACATTTCGGGATACAATACAATTTTTGATTGGGCAATTTCCAATTAAAGTTGAAATCTAATATAGTCCTTGTATTATCCCAAGCGTGCATTAAATCATGTGCCCATTGCCAGACGCAGAAAAAGCTCAACGGGGTCCACGTCGCTCAATATGGTGGACGAGCAACGCGATCACCCCGAACCGGCGAGGGAGTCCGTCACGCTCAGCAGCCTGCCGCAGCGGCGGCGGGAGTACGAGGACACACACCAGGTACAATTAGGAACTTAGGTCATGTGCCCATTGCCAGACGCAGACAAAGCTCAACGGGGTCCACGCAATGATATAATAAGTAAAGATATGTTACACCGGCTCTAAAATTGTAGCGCTCAGATTGTGATAATTCTAACAATCGCTTTTAGTTCTATCCAGACTGCCGAGAGGTGTGTACCACTGCCGAGTTCTCGCAAATCACATGAACTGCGCCCTAAAATGTCATTTTATGTTATACAATAGTGAAAACCACAAAATAAAATGCAAAAATGCCCTTACCATCATACATCATGCGCAATTAAACTGAATTAAATATTTTTTTCAATTTTACTATTTATTGAAAATAAATAGGCCGCCATTTTGACGTTTTTGACTGACTTAGAGAAAAAGACAAGCTTATTCTGTTTAAGATCGAGAGTAACCAGGATAAAACTATGTTTATCAATAACAACCTTAAAAATGCACGCGCGATTGTCAAATGCTAGTTGTCTCTTTTTTATTTATTTAATATGAGTATATGTATTTTGCCATCTCTTTTACGCATTTTGAAGTATGAAGATAGGTGTATGTCAACTGTCAATTAATTGTAGATGTATGCTGTGAAGTATTTATTTCGCTCATTTTGTTAGAGCATAACGTATCTTTACTTATATACATACCTGGGATAACTGGGGGCAAGTTATAGGGATTTAATGTCGATTAAAAAGATGTCGATATAATTTTAATAAAAGATGTGCTTATTGAACATTCTCGATTACAGTACAGAGGTTCAATGTCATAATTATCTGATATCGGGCCTCTTCAGATAGTAAAACTAGTATGCAGATGTCATTTTAATCAAAATGACAATTTAAATATTGATATTTTAATATTAATCGTATATTTTGAAAACTATTTTAAAATAAACGCGTAACTAGCCGTTTAAAGTTATTTTTTATTTTAATTGAAGAGTAAGTACCTAATATTTATTTATGCCGAATAACATTTAGATGTTGTCATTCACAGTAACATCGATATATTTTTAGTCGATAAAATATTTTGCTACATCACTTTCGTATAAATGCCCCGAGTTATCCCAGGTATGCTTATATATCATTGGGTCCACGTCGCTCAATATGGTGGACGAGCAACGCGATCACCCCGAACCGGCGAGGGAGTCCGTCACGCTCAGCAGCCTGCCGCAGCGGCGGCGGGAGTACGAGGACACACACCAGGTACAGATAGGGCTCATGCATAAATCATGCGAGGTCCTATAGGGGGGGAGGGGGTCCAAGAAAACATCACGAAAGATCACGGTACCTCATGTGTATTTTTCTACGATGAACAAACTAAGAAATATTGTGAATTTCGGCTAGAAAACGTGAAAAGTTGAATGAGTAAAATACACGGGGGGGGGGGGTAGCCAAGAAACTCACCAAACATCACCATGGGAGAGGGGGGGGGGGGTCAAAAAGTAGCCAACAAAACCTCACATGATTTGTGCATGAAATCATGCGAGGTTCTTTCAGCTTGTAAGACACACACCAGGTAAGCTACGAAGACACACACCAGGTACAGTTAGGGCTCATTCGTAAATCATGCGAGGTTCTTTCAGCTACCGTAAAACTACCCAACTATAGTCCAAAATGCTCAACGGGGTCCACGTCGCTCAATATGGTGGACGAGCAACGCGAGCACCCAGAACCGGCGAGGGAGTCCGTCACGCTCAGCAGCCTGCCGCAGCGGCGGCGGGAGTACGAGGACACACACCAGGTACAGTTAGGGCTCATGCACAGAAATTAATATACACTAGAAGAAGCAAATGTATCTACTTCGCGTGTCCGGACTCAGTGGTAGCCACTGAGATGGCCATTTCTAATGACAGTCCACATACGTCAGCTGTTGCAACCGCACGTAAGAAAAAAAATACAAGAAGGCCTCATTGCATGATAATTAACTAAAGCTCTTTATGCACGAAGTAGACTCGGGCTGGAGCAAATCGGGGATCTGGGAGAAATCGGTTGAAGTCGGTTTTTTTTTTTTATTTGGTGATTATGACGTGATGTCTCCTTATACAGCCTAACCCTATACTATACTGTACCTAACCCTATACTGTACTTTCGTGATTTTTTCGTTTTTTTTAGAGTTATGAAACTTATTGATTTAGCAGTATTTGATAAGGTAGAATTTAAAAAGTCTCTTCGAATACATATTTTTTATCGATCACAATAAAACGAAAAGAATGGTACTGTAAATCGTTACTTATTGCTCATTCTTTAATAATTGAAGGGTCCACGGAAAGAACATGTCTAGTCAATTCAAATTGCAGAAGGAAAAACCACCTTACTTAATTATAGAATAAGGTGTGAATTTGCCATGATTTTTTAAATCACTGGACATGTTATTGCGTGGACCCTTCAATTGGTGGCTGTATACTAAAACCGAACTGTTCACCGGTTAACGGCTGTTTTTAATTAAATATGAGAGCACCGTATGCTTATCAGATGAGGAGTGTCTTTTCAAAAGGGCTTATTGCCACTGTGAACAAGGGTTATTTTTCTATGATTTTCATAAGATAAATAATCTCTTTTGACAGTTAGATTTTTATAATTTTAGTCACTTTCACACTTTCATTTGTCAAAAAAAAGACGTTTTCATAGATTTGACTGTTGGATTAGCTAGATTTAAATAAAAGTCACGTCGAATACAGGTTTCCTATAGATTGCAATTTCCATCGACAGCGACATTATCCCCCTAACGTTGGTCACGACACGTGTAGTTCCCATTCCAGCAGCCCTCGATATCCCCTCGCTTGGTCGGGTCCCCCCGCTTGCCGCTGTTGAGAGCCTCGCAGAGCCGGCAGTAGTCGTCCGTGGCGGCGCCCTCGTGCCGGTAGTGGAGGCTGTAGCGCCGCTGCCAGCGGAAGTACTTGGAGTACTGTGCCGGGTGCTTGAGGAGGTGGTTGATGGTGTACGCCAGCTGGCGGGGGGCAGGGCCGTCGCGGTCATGTACGAGGAGGGAGGGAGGAACCTGGACGTTTTAGATGCGCAACTATTTGTACGGAGACTGCTCCGAGGGAGATATACCAATATGGCGCTTTGGCTGGTATTGCAATCTTAGTCACTGTAGAGGTTCTTTCGAACCTCATCTAAATCATTTTTTCTATAACAATTGGCCACTGTATACTAAAACCGACACTCTTGTGATCTTATTATGAAACTCGCCTACGGCTCGTTTCATAATGCGCCTGACACATGAATAACTATGAGAGCACTGCTTTGACTATGTTTTCTCATGTTATTAATTGTTTTAATGGCAATAATCTGGTTTTGATTAAAAAACTAATTAGGGATTGTCTTTTCAAAAGGGCTTATTTCTACTTTGTCAACAAGGGTTATTTTACTATGTTTTCATAAGATAAATAATCTATATTGCTAAAGTGGAAATAAGCGCTTGAAAAGACACTTTTCCATAGATTTGACTGTTGGATTTGGTAAATTTAAATAAAAGTCACTTCGAATACACAATTTCCATCGACAGCGACATTATCACCCTAACGTTGGTCACGACACTAGTAGTTCCCATTCCACCAGCCCTCGATATCCCCTCGCTTGGTCGGGTCCCCCCGCTTGCCGCTGTTGAGAGCCTCGCAGAGCCGGCAGTAGTCGTCCGTGGCGGCGCCCTCGTGCCGGTAGTGGAGGCTGTAGCGCCGCTGCCAGCGGAAGTACTTGGAGTACTGTGCCGGGTGCTTGAGGAGGTGGTTGATGGTGTACGCCAGCTGGCGGGGGGCAGGGCCGTCGCGGTCATGTACGAGGAGGGAGGGAGGAACCTGGACGTTTTAGATGCGCAACTATTTGTACGGAGACTGCTCCGAGGGAGATGTACCAATATGGCGCTTTGGCTGTTATTGCAATCTTAGTCACTGTAGAGGTTCTTTCGAACCTCATCTAAATCATGTTTTCTATGCCAATTGGCCACTATACTGAAACCGACACTCGTGTGATCTTATTATGAAACTCGCCTACGGCTCGTTTCATAAAACCACACTCATGTTTAATGCATCTTATTATGCGCCAGCCACATAAATAACTATGAGAGCACTGCTTTTACTATGTCATATTCTCATATTATTAATTGTTTCAATGGCAATAATGTGTACTAAAACCGAACTCGACTTGAAGATTGTTAATAATTTGGCTCTTTTATTTGTCAAAACATGATTTAGTACTGTAAATTGCTAGTTTTTGGCCATTAACGGTAGCTTTTAATTAAATTACAGTCAGAGCACTGGTTTTACTTTGTCATATTCTCATATTATTAATTGTTTCAATGGCAATAATTTAGTTTTGATTAAAAAACTAATTAAGGAGTGTCTTTTCAAAAGGCCTTATTTCTACTATGTCAACAAGAGTTATTTTACTATATTTTCATAATATAAATAATCTATATTGACAAAGTGGAAATAAGCGCTTGAAACACACTTTTCCATAGATTTCACTGTTGGATTAGGTAGATTTAAATAAAAGTCACTTCGAATACACAATTTCCATCGACAGCGACATTATCACCCTAACGTTGGTCACGACACGTGTAGTTCCCATTCCACCAGCCCTCGATATCCCCTCGCTTGGTCGGGTCCCCCCGCTTGCCGCTGTTGAGAGCCTCGCAGAGCCGGCAGTAGTCGTCCGTGGCGGCGCCCTCGTGCCGGTAGTGGAGGCTGTAGCGCCGCTGCCAGCGGAAGTACTTGGAGTACTGTGCCGGGTGCTTGAGGAGGTGGTTGATGGTGTACGCCAGCTGGCGGGGGGCAGGGCCGTCGCGGTCATGTACGAGGAGGGAGGGAGGAACCTGGACGTTTTAGATGCGCAACTATTTGTACGGAGACTGCTCCGAGGGAGATGTACCAATATGGCGCCACGGCTGTTATTGCAATCTTAGGCACTGTAAAGGTTCTTTCGTACCTCATCTAAATCATTTTTTCTATGACAATTGGCCACTGTACACTAAAATCGACACTAGTGTGATCTTATTATGAAACGAGCCGTAGGCGAGAGACAATTGGCCACTGTATACTAAAACCGACACTAGTGTGATCTTATTATGAAACTCGCCTACGGCTCGTTTCATAATACTGCTTTTACTATGTCATGTTCCCATAGTTAGTTAGTTAGTTAGTTATACTGGGCTTTTTCCGCAACTCGACAACCATTGTGCCTTTTTTGCGTGATAGCGAGGTAGCCCTATTCCAACCATCCAAGCTCCTCCACGAAACTCAGTGTATGTTTCAGGTTGCTAAATGCCTCCTTTAGTGTCTGTGGAGTCCCCAAGTGCCTACTCCTGTATACCTCTACTTGTTTACAATCTAGAAGAATATGTTTTGTTGTTTCCTCCTCTTCCATGCAGGCCCTGCACATAGGGCTATCTGTTTTGCCCATATTGTGCAGGTGTTTGTTTAAAGTGTTGTGTCCCGTGATCAATCCTACTATTTTCCTCAGTTTGTGTCTGGGTGTTCGTAGTAGGGTTTTCGTGAGTTTACAGTTTAACTCAGGTAGTACTTCTTTGGTTTGTCTGCAGGAGACCAGGTCGTTCCAACATTTATTGTGGAGATGTCGATGATATAGACCCAGTTGGTTTCGTATGTATGATAAAGGTAGTGGTATGATGGGTTCCGGTCCGTACGTCGGTGTCTCTGACCCTTTTCTCGCCAGTTCATCCGCCGCATCATTCCCTCTTGAGCCACTGTGTCCTTTTATCCATTGTATAGTCACTTTGTTCCCTTCCTTGCTTTCCTCCATGAGGCAGCTGTGACATTCTAATATAAGTTCTGAGGTGAATTTGTTACTTTGTAGCGCTTGCAGCACTGATTTACTGTCTGACAGTATTAGTATATTTTCATTTTTGGTTTTTCGTCTCCTCAGTGCCTTGCAGGCTTCTATTATTCCCACACATTCCGTCTGGAACACTGTGCTATGTTCTCCTAGAGGTTTCGAAATGTGCATGTTAAGGTCTTCTGAGAAGACACCACATCCGGTACCTTCATTTGTTTTTGAGCCATCTGTAAATATTCTAAGGTGTGTTTGATTTAGTCCTTCCTTCTGATCCTCTGTTAGCGATATGGCATAATCTTTCCAGAAGATCATCGTCTTTGGTATTTTGTCAATAGGTGCTTCTAGTATTGGCATGCTAGAGATCATCTTGTCATAGATCTTTTTGTGTGCCGAGCTGAGGTTTGACCACAAATTTTGGTTT
Source organism: Thaumatotibia leucotreta (assembly GCA_025490895.1). Taxonomy (NCBI): domain Eukaryota; kingdom Metazoa; phylum Arthropoda; class Insecta; order Lepidoptera; family Tortricidae; genus Thaumatotibia; species Thaumatotibia leucotreta. The sequence goes on along the minus strand of JALPQI010007961.1, from coordinate 15,417 downwards.
TTAAGCCGAAGCGCTGTGGCGGCCGCTTCTTTCTGTATGTGCATATGTAGCGGTAGCAATCCTAGCATTATTTCCAGTGCTGCAGTCGGAGTGGTTCTCATGCAGCCTGTGGTTGCCACACATGCTAGTCTTTGTATCTTACTTAGTTTATTTATTGTAGTGGTTTGCTGTGTGCGAGGCCACCACACAACCGAGCCATAGCTGATCATCGGCATTATGACCATTTTGTACAGCCACAGTATTATGTGGGGTGCTAGGCCCCATCTCTTGCCCACCATCCTTCGGCATTGCCAAAAGGTTACTGTAGCTCTGTTCAGTTTATTGTCCAAGTGTTTTCCCCAGTTGAGTTTGTCATCTAGGGTTATTCCTAGGTATTTAACTTCCTTTGAAAGCGTTAGTTTCGTTCCGAAGAGAGTTGGCATTTCGTAGCTACCCAACTTTCTTCTGTGTGTGAAGAGCATTGCATCTGTCTTTTTTGGGTTTACCGATAGGTCATTCTCCATGCACCATTTCTCCACTATCCTTAGTGCGGATTGTGTTAGGTCACATAGTGTGCTTATTATCAAGCCGCTGACTAATATCACCAGGTCATCGGCGTATGCTATAGTCATAAAATGTTTGTTGTTTAGTTCCATTACTAGATCGTTCACTACCAGGTTCCAGAGTAGTGGTGATAGTACTCCTCCCTGGGGGCATCCTCTCATAACGAGTGCCTGGTGTTCTCTGTTGTCAGATAGTATTACTACTCTCTGTTTGAGCATGTTCATGATCCATTCTGTTATAAGGTGGTCTGTTCCGTGTCTTTGTAGCGCTAACTGAATGCTGCTAAAGTTGGTTTTGTCAAAGGCCCCTTCTATATCGATAAAGGTGCCGAGGCAGGAGTTTTTCCTCTCCAGTGCGTTTTCTATATTGCTCACTACAGCATGAAGGGCTGAGTCTGTTGATTTGCCTTGACTGTAGGCGTGTTGGTTTGGATGTATAGTTATGTTCTTAAGAGCCGTATCCTTCAGTTCTCTGTCGCACAATCTTTCTAGAGTTTTTAGTAAGAAGGATGTGAGGCTTATTGGCCGGAATGACTTGGGGTCCGAATAGTCAGTCTTGCCGGGTTTTGGTAGGAAGATTACTTTTACTTCCCTCCATTTGTGTGGTATGTATCTAAATGCTATGCAACTGCAGAGTATATTTGATACCTGTTCCATTAGTTTTAGGCCTCCCCATTTTAGTAGTGCTGGGAAGATTCCGTCTGTGCCTGGTGACTTATAGCTTTCAAAACTATTCACAGCCCATATTGTTTTGTTTAGTTCTGTTATGCGTTCCGCTGTCTCCCACTCAGTCTCAGTCGGGTAGTATTCCGTTGTTTGTTCGTCTTGGTCTTGTTTGTTTACTACTCTACATCCCGGGAAGTGTGTTTCCACCATTAGCCTTTCCGTTTCTGCTGGAGTGGTGGTAGTGGTGTTGTCTAGTCTCCGCAGGGTGCCTAGTAGCTGTTTCGGTTGATCTGCGAGGATCTTCCTTGTTCTGTTTGCATGCGTTGCCGTGGATATGTTGTCACAGAATTTTCGCCATGAGAGGGATTTTCTGTATCTTAGTCTTTTTTTGAAGTCTGATTTGGCCGTCTTGTAAGCGTCCCAATCAACGTCAGAACTTGTGTTCATTGCTCTGTTCAAGAGTCGTCTCATTTTTGTTCTCAATCGTTCCAACTCTGGTCCCCACCAGCCGTTGTTGTTTTTCCTAGCCGGTGGTGTTGATAGTGGACATGTGTTTTCAAAACTGTCAGTTATGTTTGTAGTAAGTGAGTTTACCTGTTTCTCCAACTCCCTTGTATTGTTAGGTCTGTAAGTTTGTGTATTTTTAAGTTTACCTTCGACAAGTTCCCTATACGCTGGTATATCCGTGCGTCTTGGGTTTCTTCTCGGCGTTGTTGTGTGCGTGTCAGCAGTTAGGTCGTACCGTATCCATCTGTGGTCGGAGCAGGATAACTCTTCCGACACGTGCCAGTTGGATATGTGTTGCGCAGCCAGACCTGTGCTTAGAGTAATGTCAATTATAGTGTTACATCTACGAGTGACAAAAGTTGGTTTAGATCCTGTGTTTAATATATCTAGGTTAGTAGTCATTAGGTATTCCACTAGGTCGTTACCTCTTTTGTTGTTTGTTTCCATTCCCCATAGGTTGTGGTGGCCGTTGCAGTCAGCGGATATGACCAGCTCGAGCCTTTCATGTTCACAGTAACGTATGAGGTCGTTCAGCTCCGCTGGAGGTGGATCATCCTCTGCCGCCATGTACGCGGTCGCCAGTACTATCTCCGGCAGCTTTGAGTTTTGTGTTCTGAGACATTTTATGGCACACACGTCTCTAGAACAGAATTGAGTTAGTGGTTGTGCCATAATGTTTCGGGATATATAAATGCATGTTCTAGGTTTACAATGTGTATTATAGAATATATTACCTCCGGTGTTACAAAGGCCGTTTATGCGTGTGTTTCTGATCCACGGCTCCTGGATCAGGGCTATCGATGGCTGGTTAACCTCCAGCCATTTGCGAAGTTGAGCCGTTGCAGATTCGCTGTGCTGGAGGTTAACCTGAAGTACCCTACATTGGGAAGGCGCCATCAGAGGGTGTTCCCTCCGCCTTTCCCTTTAGGTGCAGCAGGCTTATTCCCTTTGGCAGGCCGTCCTCGTCCTCAGATTCCAGCAGAATGCCTTCCTCCAAGTCCGAGTTCTGCGCGTCGTCCGTGTCCATGGCAGAGGGGGTGCTCGCCTTAGGTGCGCTGTCAGGCGCCTTGTCCTCCCCTCCGTCCACGGTCGTTTCCTCCCTGGCCTGTTTCTCTGGCGGGGAATCTCTGAAGCGTCCCCCAGCATGCTGGAAACGGATGTAGATTGTCCCACACATGTAGTTCAATCTCCTTCCTTTTTCCATCATGGTAGGTACGACGTCCTCAGGTATTCCCACCAAGAGTAAAGTGTTCCCCTTCTTTTTCAGGGGTATAGCGTGCTGCAGTGTCCATTTTCTCACCATGGCCCACGGGTTCTGGAAATTGAGGACCCGTCCGACCTTGGTGAGATCGTTCTCCAGACACGGTATCAGTATACCACATCTGACGCTCCGGACCATCTCGTCCTCCCTCCTTCCAACAAGATGGTCTCCGTTCGTCAGTGTGGCCGTCTCCAGCCACTTCATCAGCCAAGCCTTAGTGTTTGCGTCCTGACACCACAGTTTCAGGTACCCATCCACAAGGCTTGGCTTGCCTGCGAACGCTGGAGCCGCTGCTACCGCGTCCAGATCGGTGTCCAGAGCCGCTTGGAAGATGGCGTCCCCGATCTTCCTCTCCACCTCCTCAGCGTCCTGCTTTGTCAGCCTGCCCGTGCGCACGTTGGTGATTGCAACCGTCAGGTCTGACGCCGCCGCCGCCGCGTAGGTGGTTGGCTTCGGTCGGTCCCCCTGGGTGTCTGTGCATCTCCTTTTGTGCTCACCTCTGGGGGATATGGTCTCGTCCAGGCGTGCTCTCTTGGCTATCCCTTCTGGTTTCTTCGCCTGGATTTGTTCTGCAGGTGTTGTCGCTGCTCCTTCTCTGTTCGCGTCAATCACCTGTGGGTTTACAGAGGCACGGCTTTCTGCTTCTCTTTGCTTCCGAAGCCGCTGCCTCTTCCTCTGCGAGAGCTTCCTCCGCTGAGTTTCGTTCGGGTCGGTCTGGGCAGGCATCCCCTTAGGTTTACACCTGATCTCCCAGCCGGGATCTATGGCCTGCTTGGAGGGTTCGACTGTCGTCGTCCCGCTCTTTGCTGCCGTTGTTTCTTTTGAGGGGCCGGCTGTTGGAGGCTTCATCGTCTCTGGCTTAGTCACCTTGGCTGGGGTTCCAGTTGGTACCCCCGCTTCCGATGGCTGCCCCAGCTTCGACGTCTCCTCCTTGGTCGGTCCCCCTTCTGTATTCTTCTCCCCCCTTAGTGCTTCAGCTTTCGCCGTCTCATCTAAGGAGGTCGAAGTTTGTGTGTGTTTCTTGTTTTTTAGTTGCTTTTTTTCTTAAAATCTTCTCCATATAGTTCCCACGAGCAGCTAGGGATGTATTAGGTCCATCCGCGCAGAGCCCCGCTTGCGCAGATAAGGCAAAAATACAACAGGTAGTTGCCCAATACCTGAGGCCACCGTTCGCGACTGGTCTCACCACCAGCCATGCATCTCTCAGCACGGTGAACACCTTAGATTGGTTTGGGGAGGACATTTATATCTTATATAATAGATACTTAGATATATAAACTTACTTATATTTAATAACATCCGGCGGGTTGGGAGTGCCACATCACCGTTAGGAGCGTCGCCCGCGCCGGATGCCGCCCTCATACTCAGCTACTAGTGGCCTGGGGTAGAATGGTAGATAATGCGACGCCCATTGACCACTAGCATTGCCCAGGGAGTACGATCAACCCCTGGTTGACTCCATACGGACAAGGACGTGTATGATGACTTGAGGTGCAGGCCAATATCCCAGCGTCGCATACCTGAGAGTACCCGCTCACCTCCACTCCCCGTCATGTTCCCATATTATCAATTGTTTCATTGGCAATAATCTGGTTTTGATTAATAAACTAATTAAGGAGTGTCTTTTCAAAAGGGCTTATTTCTACTCGGTCAACAAGGGTTATTTTACTATGTTTTCATAGGAGAAATAGTCTCTATTGACTAAGTGACAATAAGCACTTTTGATGTGGATTTGATTACAGAACTGATTTAGGAGTGTCTTTTCAAAAGGGCTTATTGCCACTTGTTGACAAACAAGGGTCATTTTTCTATGATTCTCTTAAGGGAAATAATCCCTATTGACATAGTAGAAATAAGCCCTCTTGAAAAAGACACATTTTCATAGATTTGACTGTTTGATTTGGTAAATTTAAATGAAAGTCACTTCGAATACACAATTTCCATTGACAGCGACATTATATCACCCTAACGTTGGTCACGACACGTGTAGTTCCCATTCCACCAGCCCTCGATATCCCCTCGCTTGGTCGGGTCCCCCCGCTTGCCGCTGTTGAGAGCCTCGCAGAGCCGGCAGTAGTCGTCCGTGGCGGCGCCCTCGTGCCGGTAGTGGAGGCTGTAGCGCCGCTGCCAGCGGAAGTACTTGGAGTACTGTGCCGGGTGCTTGAGGGTGTCATTCTTCCTGGCGGTGACATGGTGTCGTACAGTATTCAAACTAACATCAATAAAATGTACATGAAATGTACGAAATTGTACGTTAATTAAAAAAAATGTACTACACGTACGAGACGAGAAAACGGTGTTAATCTGTCACCGCTAGGAAGCGTACTTCCTGGCGGGGGCTATTTATTTTGTTATGTTACGGCCGAATTTTCAATGGGCATGTCAATGAGAAAATATGTACGAGAAATGTCAGTTCTGGTCCTAAAGCATTTTTGGGTATATCTCATAGGTGCTTTAATTTGGTACTAAAACATTTCAATGGAACTTGATTTATTTAACGTGTTTGATCAATTATATACATCAATAAGTGGCATGTAATCGTCGTCGTACAAACAGCAACACTCCTAACGGATCATTAACATGGCTGGGTAGTTCTATGCGATTATTCTGTCGCACCAATCAAGTCATTACCATTCCTAAATTATTGACGAACTGCGTATAAATAATGGAGTCAAATTCGGTTATCTTGTAGCAGACGCACGTTTGTCTACTATTCTGGCATAATAGTCTCGTTCGCTTTTATAAAACGGAAAATAAAATGGTGATGGTAATGAACAATAAAAACGCGTAAAAAAATCGCATAGAAATTCCCGGCTACTTGTAAAAATATCTTGACTTGAAAAAATACCTCGCCTATTAATGTCAGATAAATCATGGCATCCGATTTGAAGAAACCATGGTTAAATTACTAAACGGTTTTAAACAAATCTATGAAGAACTGTCGTTATCCAGTTTCCACTTGGAACAACGACATCTAGCGTCTAATCATGGCCGATAGCTAATTCTTAATTTTCGTAGACGAAGGAACTTTTATTATGTCAACTAGTTTTCAAATACTGAAATTGTGACGCAACAAAGATTCGATGACATATCATCGGGGACCATCGGAAATGTCGCGATCGTGCCTACTAACGAAAAATATCGAACCCATAATATTACACGACCAAATTGCATCCTTTGCCAAGTGGCTCAACATTCCTATGTAACTGACATGTGACTGTAAGTGTGATTCTCTTTCATGCAATATTTCCAATTTCTGAAGTGTATACCTAGCTGTGTTGCTGTTTGTACATATTTATGCGTGTACATAACTATTATTACATTATGCAGTAGATACATAAACTGTTTCCCTATTAATCATCATTGTAAATAACTTCTGCGCGTAATGATATAGGAATCATACTCCTATGAGTATGATTCGTTATATTAGAAACGAGAAACTATTTCTACGGAGATATTCAGCAATACCAGAACGTACATTTTTCGTACATATTTTTTAATTGACATGCCCATTGAAAACTCGGCCGCAACATAACAAAATAAATAGCCCCCGCTAGGAAGTATGCTTCCTAGCGGTAACGGATTAACACCGTTTTCTCGTCTCGTACGTGTAGTAATTTTTTTTTATTAGCGTATAATTTCGTACATTTCATGTACATTTTTTTGATGTTAGTTTGAATACTGTACGACACCATGTCACCGCCAGGAAGTATGACACGCTTGAGGAGGTGGTTGATGGTGTACGCCAGCTGGCGGGGGGTTAGGTCCATTGCGTTGATGTATGAGCCGGTTGGGAGGAACCTGGAGATTTTTAATTATTTAGCCGCTTTTATTCGTCCAAAAAATTTTTGTTACTCAAAATCGCTAGTGATTGGCCACCCTTCAATAACTGGCCACTATACTAAAACCGAACATTCATCTGTTAAGAGAGTTCGTTTTAAATTTTTTTAATCAGGCGCTTTTAATTGTGGAAAAAATTATTGATGGGGAAAATCGCTAGTAATTGGCCACCTTTCAAAAACAAAATATGAAAGCACATTGCTTTTACTATGTTACATTATTATTATACTGACTCTATTAAACGGTACAAATTATACAAAATATCATTAAAATAGAATCAAAATTATTGTTAATTGTTTCTATGGTAGTTTTCTTTTCTTTTCTTAATCTGGATTTGATTGATTACAGAACTCATTGAGGAGTGTTTTTCAAAAGGGCTTATTGCCACTTGTTGACAAATAAGGGTCATTTTTCTATGTTTCTCTTAAGAGAAATAATCTCTATTGACATAGTAGAAATAAGCCCTCTTGAAAAGACACTTTTTCATTGATTTGACTCTTAGATTAGGTAGATTTAAATAAAAGTCACTTCGAATTCAGACTGTTTATAGTTGCAAATTTCCATCGACAGCGATTTTATATGACCCTAACGTTCGTCATGACACGTGTAGTTCCCATTCCACCAGCCCTTGATATCCCACCGCACAGTCGGGTCGTCTCGCTGGCCGCTGTTGAGAGCCTCGCAGAGCCGGCAGTAGTCGTCCGTGGCGGCGCCCTCGTGCCGGTAGTGGAGGCTGTAGCGCCGCTGCCAGCGGAAGTACTTGGAGTACTGTGCCGGGTGCTTGAGGAGGTGGTTGATGGTGTACGCCAGCTGGCGGGGGGTTAGGTCCATCGCGTTGATGTACGACCCGGTCGGGAGGAACCTAGACATTTTAAATGTGCTTTTATTTGTCAAAAAAATGTTTGATACTCAAAATCGCTAGTAGTTGGCCACCCTTCAATAACTGGCCACTATACCAAAACCGAACGTTCATCTTTTAAGAGAGTTCGTTTTAAAATTTGGGTTCTTATTTCTTGTATAGTATGATAGGGTTGTCAGGACCATGTTCAAAAGTAAATGGTTTGCAGGAAGTCCATTAATTTGATACTCTTGATTATGAACTACGAGCTTGCTGTTGAACTTAAAAAAATTAACCCCCTTATTCATAAACGTCTGCTAACTTAACAAGCCGCTAATATTTGTTTGTCCCTTTCGGTCTTAACAATATGTCCATAAGAGCAAAAGGGGTACCAATTATTAGCGGCTTGTTAAGTTAGCAGACGTTTATGAATAAGTGGGTAAGTTTTAACGTTAATTTGCTCTAAGTGGCTGTTACAAGCTGAAAACTCACAAAACTGGCCAGTTATTTTAAAAGTGACAATACTTAATAACTAGGTAGTTATTGAAATTTGAAACCTTATTCTGAAGCGAATTCTGTTTTCAGGCGTATAGAGTTCTATTTTAGTATGAAGTGGCCAGTTATTGATGGGTGGCCACTTACTAGTAACTGGCCACCCATCAATAATCGCTAGCAATTTACATGATTTCAATGACTGTTTTATTAATAAGATGTTTTATACTTTTGTAATCAAGCTTATATATCGTCGGCTGACAAGCAAAACTCGCTATAAAAACTGTCACTACTCTTAGCAACCTCTTATGTCAGTATTGAATCAGAACTGAGAAACAGTAGGTATTTGTTACTTTGTGAATTTTGCATGTTTGCGTCAACCGACGATATTAAGGTTCTTATTTTATTTCATAGTAACAATGTTAAATCAGAAAAAAGTCAAAGAACTAGAGTGCACAAGCAGTCATTACAAAAGACAATTTGCTTCACCCATTTCCGATTCATCGTACTTCACTTACCTAGTATAATTCGCTCCTCCATATACAACAGGTACAACATTATTTTTATAAGCATTCATGACCTTCTCCGTCACATAGTCCTCACTTAGAGAATTCTCAAATGCTAAATAAAAGTAGTATTCTTTATCCAGCAACTGAAGGCACCTTTCGTTTATAAAGGACGGGCATTGCAGCGTGCCGCACGCGCCATATATATCCACTTCCAGACTGTAGTTTTTCATGGATTGAATTAGTTTCTCCACGTAGCCCTCTCTACCACTTTTCGTGTGACAATTCGTCGCGAACCACGCCACAGCTTTCGTCTTATTACCTAACTTATTTTTTAATTCCTGGCTTATATCTTCAATCTTCTCCACGTCCTCCCAAACCGCATCGATTTTCGGAGCCACAACATGTCCAGACTTGTTTTTAACTACGAAATACCCCCAATTTAGATCGGAATCTAGTCTATACGTCCAGGTCCAATTGAAGAACCCGTTAAAATGGCATAAAGGGTAGTTCTGCGCCGATTCTATGTTCGCATACACATATTTCTGAGTAACAGAACGACTGTTCGGCAGGTCGTTGTTTTTCAACATTTGTGTCAACTGAGGCCCGTTGAAAAGTACCGCGTCGAATAGCGAAATATCTCCTAGTTCTTGTCTATCGCTGGTCACGTAGCAGTTTGTGTATTTACAAGATTTCTCTCTAAATACTAATGAACCTTTACCGAAATAGTTGAAAGGAGATGCCGTCGGATCCGTCCATAGAAGTATAAACTTCGCGGTACCCACTCTGTTTTTAGCCGTCTGCGTTTCTGTTACGGCTGTCGGTAAATTATCTGGTAAGTCTTCGTCGCTTTCTTTTCGAATAGATAGAGCGCTGAGTATTATACAAAGAGTTATAGAGAATACACATAGCCGCTTGAACGTTTTGAACACGTACGTTGCAACCGCCATGCTTAGGTGCAACTGATCAGAATGCCCTGAGATTTGCTTCGTAGTTGTATTTGTAAATAAGCGGTGTTGTCTCTTATTGTTCGGGTGAAATACGCGATTCTCTCGAATTGCTGTTATTTCAAGCATTTTTAGTTTGACGAGATTGGAACATGGTCAACATGCATAATATATGTATAACTTAAACCACTTAACTATAGTCTAAATGCTCACAACAATGGTCCATAACCACTGACTTGCTTCATGTAGCTTTTGTTACGTGTCATCGCTCTTATTTTACATAGACATAGAGTCTATCGCAAAAATCAAAGCAAGTGAGTGGTTAACTTCATCGAATATCTTCCATTAGGTGTAATTGTTATATAAATCGTGCTGTTAAATTTGTTAAATTATGCATAGGCAAAAACTACTCATTAATAATAAAAAAATTGGATAAAGCCAAAAAGAAGGTTGGGATTGGGACTGATGCTTATTTCAGAAGCTGAAATTGTGTACCATAGTTGGGTGGTTTTGTGATAAACACACAAATAAATGCCCTGAAATAAATCATTGTTCATCGCGCAAATGTAACAAAGTGAAATAGGGACGATGACTGCAATTAGTACATTACTGCAGACGCCGGGAAAGATGGGCTTACCGGCTGAGAAGGTATGGACAGTGATACGAAGCCGGTAAGCCCATTTCACGGAGAGGCATGTATAGTGCTTTTCTCAAACATGCAAATAAATAAAAAATACGACAATAAAAAAAAAACAGAATTTAGCTGTTTAGCCTGTTCATGAAAACCGACGCCATGTTTTAAAAAAATATTACTTACCGGCCTAGGCCGTTAAATTCGTATGCAAATCCTTTATTATTATCTCGAGGTTATTCGCCTGCAACGTCATACTTTAAAGCCTATTATGATGGACATAATGACAACCTTTCATTGCATGTTTAAGAAAAATACATTATTTCACATTAAATAATTATTACTAAAATGTAGATTACAGCAGTTTTTGTACAGAGCTTTTAGTAAATTGGAAAGAACTTAAACGAGTACGTCATTTGGCAGTATACAAAAGTGTCGTCACTTGTATTTCACATGAAACTTTATAGTGGCGATCGTTTTGACAGTTCGGTAAAAGATGTTGATTTGACTTGCCATTCATCATGCCAATTGCATGTTGATAAATGTTCAACATAATAATTATACATAATTAATAATTATAATCTTGTAATAGGTATTAAGACATTTATTTCCCGAGACTTTGACCGAATATCTGTTGCATACGTTTTATTTATTTTTTCTTCTTTACAGAACACTGATCCTCACATGAACGTGGAACCGTTACCAATGGAAGGAGGCTCTGCCGGTCTACCGCAAGGTATGCTACTTTATCTTTACATTTCACATCTACTTTTCCTTTTTTGGTTTATCATCAGGTCATTACTCCATTCGTATCTCAACTTTAACCCTTAAATGCATGACCTTGACAACAATTTATTCAAATTTGAATTCTGAGATGCTGTCAACAGTGTCCAGAATACATGATGCATATATACATCACTATGCATTTAAGGGTTAAGGGCTCTACTGGCTCCGTAATATTACCATATTCTATGTTACATTGACGAGATGATTTAAAATCGGGTTCGGGTCCATGTGACAATGTTCAAACTGATAAAATTGAAACGGGAACCTTTTTATAGGCAGCGAACTGACACTTGCCGTGAGTGAAAATCGTAACAAATAAAATGTTGGAATTTTATCTTTCAAGTAAATGTAGAGGCACGAGAAAGTTCCTTTTGAAATAACATCGTGCGGTAGTTTATCATGAATATCATTATTTATAGTTTGTATCGTGGTCGGCTATTTTACAAAAGTTTTTATATCAATACAAATATTATGTGACGGGTTATACTTATAGCTAAACAGCGAGATCATTTTTTAAGCATTTTAGGCAACTAAAGATTTAGCCTTATGTTAGTCTAATACGTTTTACGAGAACAATTCTTATTTTTCAAAGAAATTACGTTTTTTTTCAATAACTATCGCTCATAAGTATTCTTGTTTTGCGCGTTATGAAAATTGAATTACACATGATAATTCAAGTAAATAAAATAAGTGACAAATATCATCAATTTTGTGGCAGCAAATTTGCCTACTTCTGATAATATGTAACATTAATAAATCATATTCGACCATTTACATTATTTTGATATCATTAATAATAACATTATTTTATAGAATGTTTTTATTTCCATAAGCTAAAACAACTGTGTGCTGACGGCTCTTAAGCAGTTGAAAATGACTCCAGCATTGCATGCATCTTATTTCAACTAAAGATGTACATCTTTGGTTTTTTATCATTACTAGTGCCCTCACCCTTCCACAAATACGTTCTACCTGCGACCATATATAACATTGACGTCTAACGCCAGCTCAAAAATGCCCCCAAAAACAATTGTTCAATTGTGCCAAGATGGGCAGGATGTAGCGCTTTTCTTAACACCGCGCATATTTCGGCGCAACGTCTTTGACAAATGTTTACAGAATAAAGCCAATCAAAACTTTGATGGACCAATCACAACTGTTTTTAAATGGCGGTTTAAGTATTTATAGGTTGATATTGAAATTCATTACCGTGAGGCATTGAAGAGGGGGTGACACTTGACAACTAAAATTCAGGTCCGTTTTTGAAAGGCAATTTAGTATGGCGTGCGGCTTCCACGTTTTATTTGTTCGTAGCCTTCTACTAATTAGAACTCTAGGTCACTCTAGAACAATTTCAAAATAACACGTAGCGAGACAGTTTGATTTGACACGTCACTATGATATAGTTCTCGAATAGCCTAACCCCCTTATTCATAAACGTTTGTTAACTTAACAAGCCGCTAATAATTGTTTGTCCCTTATGCTCTTATGGACACATTGTTAAGACTGTAAGGGACAAACAACTATTAGCGGCTTGTTAAGTTAACAAACATTTATGAATAAGGGGGTAAGGGTTTAATTGGAGATCTGTGTTCTATCTACTAACACCTTTATTCGTAAATGTTTTCGTTTATAGAATAAGGAAGTTGAGGATTTCTCAAAAGGTTTGTACATTCGGATAACGTCATCGATATTATTACAAACTAATATTACAAGCGGTCTCTTTACTGTCTCTTTTACTAGAAAGAGACTTCCGCTTGTAATATTAGTTGTAATTTCTTATGCAATGGGCCCCTGCTAGAGTATACTACGAGTAAAATGTGCAAGTTTTGAGACCCTAGAATGGGTAAGAGTGATTGGCAAATAGCTGCATTTATTTCTCAAATTGCTGAAATAACTTGCATGTGTAAATCTAGCTTAAGAAAATCTGGATATTGCTCAGCATCATGTACAATATGTAAGAAATACAAAACCGGTATTTTTATTTGGAAATAACCAGTAATTCTTACAAACCGTTACCGGATTTGCATATCCTAGCAATATCGATGACGTGAACCAAATGTACAAACTTTTCGAGATATGATCTATTAATGTTTTGCCCTATTTACGTCTGATTGTTTAACTTATTAGTTATTATATTTTAATACATATGAGCGGTAGTTCGGGACTCTTTTACAGGGAAGGGAGATCAATGTGTGACAATATAAGCAAGTATTTACAGAGACAAGGTTATAACAGAGTGCTTTTGTCAAACCGAGTGTTCAAACAATCTAGCTGAACAGTCGTGATTCTTATTACAATATATATAAAGTCCACGAATGTTCAATCATTTTGTTGGCGATTTTATAAAATGTTCTTGGATTTTTGAAAAGTTTACGTCTTTGGTAAAATCTGTTTTTACTATCATGAGCTCTTAGATGGGTCGGTTGTCTAAGGATTACAGTTTGCTACAAGAAATAATGCATTCTATTAACATGATAAAATATATTTATCTACATAAATATATTGTGTGGAATTTAAAAGCTGTATGACGGTTTTATTGGTTCGAGGTAACCATAACAAAATACAACGAATATTGATTCACCCAGCTGTACTAGTGAAAGAAAAATCATATTTTTCACAAAAGTTACAGTGTTCTAAACATTTTAAGAGCTCATGATTCCAAATGTATTCCTATAAAATGTTTAAAATGGTGCCGTACTGTTTCACGGTATGAAATCATCCAATACTAATATTCCGTTTTGACTTTAGCACTGGTTTATAACTGGCCCCCTATTATAAGGTTATACAATTTAAAAAGTGTAATATGGCAACACACTTTACCGTTTTACACCTTTATAATTGTATCTTTATATTAGGTTTGGGTCAATATCAAGAGCGTTTAGCCGCCATTTCTTTGAACGCATTTCATACACTTTGATGATATTTATTGGGACATTGCGTAATAAATAACGTCATGGCATTAAAAGTGGAAGACTTTATCCCACCCATGCAATGTAATCCTGATTGTTTGTTAGTCATGCAATCTCAAATATCATCAAAATGTGAAAACTTTGCCTCTCCACCGGAGCGATATGGTTTGTATATCGACCAATCACATCTAAGGAGCGTAGCATATTTCTGTCACTGTTTAATTAGTACAGGTACACAGTGACAGGATACGTTTACGTAGGGAATTCAAAACGGTTTTTATTTGTATGAGATTTTGGTTAATAATCTGATATTAACCGGTTTTTTCGTACTTTTCTTAACCGGTTTGAATTTCCTAAATATTCTGGACGTAGTCTTGTGCTAAGCCCGCTGCTGCTAAAATGTGATTGGTTGATATCAAATGTATCCTTGTCTCGGAAAGGCATTCTTAATGAGGAACGCTGTCCATATAAAAAACAACTGTGGATTATTTAACTCATTAAATACGTTTGCTACATACAAATGTTGAATACAATATACTTTTAAATAGTCTAGCAATTAATTAATAGAAGATGGTTTAGCCAGAAATCGCGCAAAAACGCTGATTCTTAACAATCACTTATTATTATATTATTTGCACGATTTCTGTATTAAACTATATTTTTCTATTAATTTAGCCCAAATTACTATTCGAAAAGTATATAAATCGGCACATTTTCCTGCCGTAATGATTTAATAATCCACAGTTTCTAGTATGGGCAGTGTTCCTTAATGTGTTCAAAGAAACAACGCTCTGACTTAGGCCCTGCTCCCACGGAAAGCGAGTAAGTGATGAGCTATCGCCGATAGAAACATTCAAAAGATAGTTGCTCTCGTATAAATAAAAGAGAGACACGTGTCTCATTTATTTTCTCAAGAGCGACTATTTTTTGATCCTTTCTATCGGTGGTATCTCGGCGCTTACTCGCTTTATGTGGGACCTGTAGGGTTAGCACATGAATAAAGCGACAGTATCTCGCAGCGTATAGACTATCCGTCCCTCTTTTATTAACACAGTTAGTAAAATACGGGAAGTCTATCTCGCTGCGACATACGTCTCACCAATCATGTGCCGTAACCCGGTCTCTGACACCGATAATCATAGTCTAAACCGTTTATCTCTCTTCCCAGGGGCGCAGTGGAGTATGATGGACACGTACCCCCGATATTCCAACGCGTGCCTCGGTCTCCAACACGATCCGGCCATGTATATGGGCAACGTCATCAACCAACACATGGAGAACGATATCAACGACTACGCGCAAGCCGTAGGCGTCACCGGGCCTAGTCCGGGACCCAGCTGCGTACCAGAAGCCCAGGTCACACAGGAACAAACCCCCGTGCAACCCAAACGGCGGCGGGCCACCAATCCGCAGTCCGAAGAGAACTTCCAAAGAGCGCTAGAAGCTGTCCGCTTCGGCGGCATAGGCTTCTGCAAAGCTGCCAGAATGT
>JALPQI010007960.1:0-56400 GCA_025490895.1 Thaumatotibia leucotreta | reverse complement strand
GCGTCTATTGCAAACCATACAAATCTTACGAAGAGGGGATAGATAAAAAAACATGTGACAATCAAGTTCCACGGTAGGATCAATTAATGCTTATGTTGTGTGGGGTACTAAGAGCGACGGCTTATGAATTGAAATGAAAAATGTTTATTTGATGCTAAAAATAGAAACAAAAAGAAAACTTAATCTATGTTAAAGCTTAAACTAAGTACAAAGCATCAAAATGGATGCCACTCAGCATATGCCGATAACTAAAGGGCTTTAGTTATGGCGCTGGTTTTCAGGGCAACCAGAAATATTATTTATGTATAAATTCGATAGATGTAGGCAGGGACAGGAACCGTTATTTTCTCCATACAAAAAGAACGGTTCTTTTTTCGTTCTTTTTCGTTCTTCGGTAAATAGGGGAGATCGAGTAGAGTTGTGACAGAGGTGAGTTGTGACAGTGCCGATTTCTCTCTACTTTCAATAGTTAGAGAGTTGGTAAAATGGAACATATTTTGTTACTTCACGGAAGCCCTACTTGCCTCAGTACACACCGACGGTACGTGAGGAGCGGTTGCGTAATTACGACATTGGTGTGCAAAAAAACACTGAAAGTAAGATTTTCTTCAAAAATTTGGTTCAATTTATATCTTATTTTATAACATATGCCTTACTGTACTATTTATTCTTAAGTAGCATTTTCTAGTTTCTAGTTATTCAAGTTTCTAGGCATGGCATTGATTTTTCGTGTTTGCATCGTGCTTTAAAATTATGAATTATTATTCCGGCCTAGTCGTATTTTTTAGGTCCTAGGAGAGTTGTGACAGGCTGTCACAACTCTCCTAGGACTATAAAAAAACAATACATGAACTAAGAGGACAATAAAAAAACTATCAGGTAAGAAAAAGAGGACATGTATGGACAAAGAGGGGGCATAAAATACCTCTAATTGTGTTTGCTTAGTTTGCCTTGAAGCGTATGCAAACAGCCGATCGAATGAGGAGTGGGTGCAATGCTTGGATTGCAAAGGCTGGTCTCACGTAGACTGCACACGAGATGAGCTGCAATATGTTGGCCATAATTGCCTAATAGATCAGTAAGAGTTTTATTTAAAGAAAAAACACACAAAGTATTTAAGTTTTATTAGTTGTTTTTGCTGACAGGTTGAAGTTGTTTATGTTAGTAGGTAAGTGATGTACTAAAAGGCTGATAAAACCACTATTGCATTAAAAAGGTGTTTTATTTATTTATAAATGTGTAATCATATTGTTCAGTACCCAAATAGTTCAAATACAAAGCTGTCACAACTTACCTTTGTACTTGTCACAACTCACCTCGATGGTAGGAGAGTTGTGACAGAAGGAATAGTCGTCCTTTTTAACGATTTTCTCGGGAACCGTTTTTACTTGTATTTATTTTGTTAATTGTTTTGGAAAGATAAGAAATGGTCCTACAAAATAGACATAGAACATAACTACGAAATGTTTCCTGAGCGAGATATGATGCATTAACTAAAAATTGTCACAACTCTACTCGATCTCCCCTACATTCTAAGTTAATGGAGTAATTTAAAAATATGATATTGTACATTACTCAGTGGCCGTAAGTAGGTACTAGAGCCTTGTGATTTGATACTAGGGTGCACCCGGTTCTGAATTTGTATGGCAAGAACCGGGAATTCCCGGTTCCGGTACTGTATTTGATGACCGGTGGAGTCGGCGTGTTCTCGAGTGGCGACCACGCACTGGACGACGCAGCGTGGGAAGGCCCCCCACAAGATGGAGCGACGACCTGGTAAAGGTTGCGGGTGTCCAATGGATGCGGACAGCTCACGACCGATCTTTGTGGAACTCTCTGGGGGAGGCCTATGTCCCGCAGTGGACGTCAATTGCCTGATGATGATGATGTACTGTATTCGTATAGAAAGCCAGAACCGGGAGCACACCCTATTTGCTACAGCTATATATACATATTAATCACGCCAACAAAGTAGTAGAATGAAATGTAAAAAAAAATTTTTTTTTCGTCAACTTACTTTTATTTTGCCGTAATCCTGTAGTGTACAGTATCTTTTGAACCGGTTTAAAATAATTGGGACCTGAAAAGAAAGTTTTTGTATAAAGTCAATGTTTTCGGAGATAACAGCTCCAGAATAAAAAAAAAGTGTCCCCCCTTCTTACTTTTGATCCAAAAAATATAACAAAAATCAAAAATAAGCTTATATAATACTGTATTTCGAACATCATCGGTCCATCCATTTTTTAATAAACTACGGAACCCTTCACTGAGCATGGCCCGACATGCTCTTGGCCGGTTTTTTCATGTAAGAACTGCAGCTGTTCATAAACCATTATCCAATCACCAAACTGCCTTCCAGACACCAGCTAAAATCAGAACCGAGTGCTACTGTTAGTTAGAACTTTTCATTTTGATCTCGTTTAGACATTTCATCATCAGCCTATGATAGTCCACTGCTGGACGTAGGCCTCTCCTATTTACTATGCGTATAGACGCATTATGCGGTAAATGCCCATATATAATCGCCACGCTGCTGGGCAAGCGGATTGGCGATCGCAGTAATGTGTCCACTATGATGACGCTGCTGCCCATCATCAATCTTTAATCAAATATGGTCAGTAACACTTCAATCCCTTAGTCGACTCTTACGACACCCGCAGGAGGAGTTGGGGTGGTGACAAATGTATTCTTTCTGCCGTCACCACACGGCCAAATTTATAGGTAACAAACACAAATTTTAGACATTTATTTATAGGTAATTTCACCAGAGTTGAGGTGAATGATTACACACACATCCAAATGAAGTACCTACTGATTGCAAAGAATGTAGTGAATGAATGAATGACTTGCGTCAAAATATTGAAGCAAATCCCTTGAAGAAACTTCTTGATCAATCTTATAGTTGCAATTGGGTTTGCTGTCAGTACGAAAAAAAAAACACTAATTTCAAATTCCCTGTGTGTTTACATGACATGTTGATGTGTGCGTGACCTCAACTCTCGTGGAAACTATCTATACGCGTCTCTCTTTCTTGGTTATACTTTTCATTTACAAGAGCGAGATATACCTACTACGTGTTTAAATATGTTAGGTTTGCACATGATAGAATGATATAATACCAAGTCTATTGTGGATAGGTACTAAGCTAAGTTATACTATAAATATTTAATAGTCAGATATACCTAAGTACATTACAAATAAAAGAGTCGTGACTATACTCTGTTTGGTTCAGTGTTTAAAAAAAAAATTCAGTCGAATTGAGAACCTCCTCCTTTTTTGAAGTCGGTTAAAAAGGTAAACAATCTTGCAGTATCTTTTTATTGAAAAATGCATATAAAAATCCAAACTAGGTACTTAATGAATCAAAAACAATGTAAATCACTGTATTTCCTTGTTATATTATGTATGTATGTATATTTGTCAAAACTTATTTTCTACTAGTAGTTTTCAATAAAAATTTACTGCAAGATTGTTTACTTTTTTTTAAACACCAAACCAAACAGAGTATAATGGAACAAAATAATTGATTATGTCAGTACATACTATGTATCCGAAGAGTCATGTTTCTGCTTATAGTCATACTATTGTTGTTTCGGCTTACTACTTATCTATTTTTTGGCATGTCTATTTAAAACAGACAAGTGCAAAAATATAAATCAAAATAATCCTCTTACAAATACGTTAGGAAGTTCTTTTTACACAGAATTAAAGTGCACTGAGAGTCCCAGTGCACTTTAATTCTGTAGTTCACTTAAAAATGAGCATTTTTATATTCACCTTTATATGCACCTTATTTTACTTTTTTTTTTTTTTCAATCAATCCATAAGTCAACATCAAACTATTAAAATATTATTAAATTATTGCTCGACATGTTTCGACCCATTAAGAGGGTCCTCGTCCAGAGCACCGTCGGCCAAAGCCCGACGCGTACTTCAGTCGTCGGGCGTATGTCGAGCAATCATCGACTTAAATAGAGTAACCCGGTTCGATGATATTTTAATATGTTTGAGTCTCACGTTAGTTATAAGTCGGCATCAAATTGATAAATTTGTAAGAGTCATAACTCCCCCCACGTTTCTTTATGCCCCGCCATTAGGAATTCAGTGCACATGGTGTAATTTAATTTGCCGCTTACGTACGACGGACAGAAGTTGATAATTACTTGCCAACTTCATTTTTCTTTATTTTCGTTCTATTGAATTGTGGTTTAGTGTAAAATAGGTTATGGACTTAAGATATTTTTATATATCGCCTAGATTAGTCGGTAGTGCTGAAGACAGTGGTCGTGGGTTTGAATCCCGCCAAGTGTATTTGTATTTTTATATTTCTTTGTTCTTCGTATCATGTTTGTTTTCCATGTTTTGTATTTATTATAGTCTTATTACTTAATAATCATAACGTGACATAAGGTTTAATTGAACTCACTGTGGCACTATGTCCATTTTGTCCTATATTATGTATTTCTTTTTGATATCTCTGATAGGCTTGTTTCGTAATAATACGTTATAATTAGTGTGTTAGCAATTACCTTTCCGATTAGCAACAATAGTACATTGTGCATCAAGGGAGGTAAGTACGGTATTACTAACGAGAGTGTTAGAAGCCCGACGCCGTTAGGCGGAGGGCTTTTATGACTCGAGTTAGTATTCCGCTTACCGACCGTGATGCATACAATGTTTTTCATCACACTTGCCGACAAAAAAAAAGCTTAAGACATAATATTGTTAAATGACGTACTGACATTTCTATTACTCCCTAGGGAATTTCACTTTTCTATTACTCCCGCTACGCGCGCAAGCAATGGCGCGCTTAGACAGCAAGTGTGATGAAAAATTAATGAATAATAATATTATATGCATAGTTTCTCGTGATGTTTCAACTTGCGATTTTTTTTCGCACGTTCATGACATCATACGCTATCATTTCCAAACTTAGACGAACAAATACCTAAAACAAAAAAAATATATACAAGAAACGATATTTATACTTTTCGTTTTTCTAATCAATTTCGAATATCCAATCCCAACACAAAAAGTAAACCACCATCAGAACTTACCAAAAACGTCCAGTCTTCATATAAACTTGCGTCTTGCACAGTGGTGCGGCAAAGTGCAAGTCGGCACAAAACGGGCCCACCTTAATTTAGTGACCGGTAATTAACCCCCACTGCCCACTGGGGGGTGCTGACTTGTGTATTTTTGTCTCATAAGGGAGAGGGTACGGTTACGTGAAGTGGCAGCTTTGCATCTTTTTAGGTTTTGCTCTTTCGGACCTTTTTATTTTGACAGTTTGAGGAAAAGTAAAGTAATTATTTTAAGTTAACTGAGGACAAAAGCCGATATACCAGGCAACTTCTATTAGTATATTGATTTAAACTTTCACGATTATCACTCATGTTTTAAAGGCAAACGGGTCTTAGCTGTTGAAACA
Organism: Thaumatotibia leucotreta; assembly: GCA_025490895.1. Lineage (NCBI taxonomy): Eukaryota > Metazoa > Arthropoda > Insecta > Lepidoptera > Tortricidae > Thaumatotibia > Thaumatotibia leucotreta. Next base: position 50,969 of record JALPQI010007960.1, on the reverse strand, counting down.
TTCTCTCGCCAGTCTGCCTGCGACCACGGTTGTAACGTCATGCCCGAAACGTCAGGATATAAATTAAACGTAAGTTTATGCGATTAAGACACGTTTGTCTTTAAAATATGAACTTCTATTAGTGTCCCAATTATAAGAATAAATAATAATAAGAATGATTTATCAGGTGCCATACAGTGCAGAGCAATTAATACAAGTAGAGACAGTAAGGATTTCATCACCAAAAAGGATGCCACTCAGCATGTGTCGTGTCAGATGCCACGACACTGGTTTTCAGGGCAACCGAGCTAAAAGTGAAAAAAAAAAATAACTGGAAGTAACTAGAAGTAACCGGTTCAATTTAATGCAAATCAAAACGAACCCCTCTATACGTATTACGCACTTATTTGCATTTTTTATGACGAATCTCGACAATACTCGAAATACCCGTAAAAATATTTACGTACTTTAAACATGCAATAAAATTATCATCCTTTGATTTCTAACTGAAATATACAAAATAATCTAAAATAGACCAAGTAACTATTCGATTTGTCCACTAATAAAATGCAACGTCCATCCAAATTACCAATTTGACAAAAATCATATTTATGAATTCAGTGCGACCCGTCAATGGATACAAACTTCTGCTTTTATTTATTTCTAAAAAAATCTTACCCCACCAATAAACGCAATTAAAAATAGGGCACGTCATTTTTCCGTGCTCTATTGGGGTTACATCGATGTGATTGCTTTCCATTGCACGTTTTAAATCTTCTTGATAGAAGGATTGGTTGTGAAAAGAGCAATGGTTAACGGTTGCAAAGAGGATGGTTTACGTATGACGTGAGGTGATTTTTTGGAATAAACTGTGGCGCTTTTACACCGTAGCCTGCGATTTATTTATAAACTAGCCGTTCCATGACTTTGCATGACATGTATCGGTAATGTTAGGGTTTTCTCGATATGTAAAGCAGGCCATCGCGCTCTCTCAAATATGTCTATGTATGTGTATGTGCGAGCGCGATAGAATGCATTTCGTATCGAGTAAAACCTAACGTAGGTATCTTTTACTGTCCAACTCATGGTACGGCTACTGTTTCTTTAACGACTTTTACATTGTCATGATATCAATTTATGAGTAAACTGAGCATTTATTACCTTTATTGTAATGCATAATAAAGTGCACGATAGGTTAGTTATATATATGTCGGCGATTGTAGGGCATGTTCAATATGCAAGACAGCATTATGATTTAATATTCTACTCCAACTACATACAACTTCCACACTGATTATTTGTATGTATGGATTATGACGACATTTCTATCTCCATATTTATATTTTCAATTAGACATCTTAACATGCGTTTTCTTACTTAATTATTTACTGTTGATTTTGATATAAGTATATTTGTTTCATCGTTCTAATAATCAGAATACTTTGAAAAATAATAGGAATTGCATACTACGGAATTCCCTTGTACCTTTATACGAATTAAATATCTAACCGCCCTTATGGCAGGTGACAAAGTAGGATACGTTTTTATTAAACCACTCACAATTACGTGATTTTCAAATAAGCCTGTTACAGCGCTGTGTAAATGCGGCCATATCAAACGAATTGGCATGGATTGTCACAGTATCTGCGACCTGACATTCGGCCCTAGAGCCGATAAAAAAGCTTTCCGTCACACAGCTTTTACATTTTTATCGCGTCAAGTCTGTCAATGCATTTGATAGTTGCTGTATTTATAAATGCAAAATGACGGCTTTTGTTTTGGCTTTGAATCTGTTGAAGAATTTATTTAATTGTTACCTGTTTTTAGTGAGTGTGAATAAATGTTCCGCATTTGAAGGTATTTTATACTCTGCGTGTTGGATAGAACTTAGTTAATGCATGCAATAATATTTCACCGTTTTGTTTACCTAAGAAAACAAACATTTATATCGTTTGTCAGAAGAAAACAAAAAAAAACAAACCTGAAAACTTGATTTCATATTTGAAAAAAAAAATGATTTCATATTTGAAGGGTCCACGGAAAAAACATGTCCAGTGCTAAAAAAGATCAGGCCAAATTCACACCTTAGGTATTCTGTTAAAAGTAAGGTGGTTTTTCCTTCTGTAATTTGAATTGACTAGACGTGTTCTTTCCGTGGAACTTTCATTTTAGAAAACAACCTTGGTTTTGTCAACAACTCAGAACCTTAAACCTTGACTTTACATACCTACATTCTTAGTTAAAATTATTGATATGTAATAAAGCTTGTTCACGAAATAAAGTAGCCATCGTAAAATCAGTATCTACTGTTACGCAACAGTCCTATGTAGTTCTAACAGCCATGGGACTGTAAATTGTTTCTTCTGTTTTATGTTTAACAATCCAATATCCAAAAGCATTCGCTGAAAAGTCGTCAAAATCAAAATAACTTCAGATAATGCTTAATGCAAAAGTTCAGGCCCAACAAATTAAAAATTTAAAAAACCGACTTCAACCGATTTCTCAAAGATCCCCGATTTGTTTCCATCATTGGTTTCCTCAAATCCTACTTTCTGAATGCAAATTCTTGTAAATGAATGAAAATTACCAAAAGCGCCATACATGTACCTATAACATTTGAAGAGATCCCTCGATTTCTCCAGGATCCCATCATCAGACCCCAACTTGGTGCCAATGGGACCATCTCGGGGTAATACACGTTCGATCACAAAAAGAAATTTGAGAATCGGTTCACTATTCTCGGAGATATCAGGTAACATACATACAACAAAAAAAAAAAAAATTCAGTCGAATTGAGAACCTCCTCCTTTTTTTGAAGTCGGTTAAAAAAGTGCGAACTTCCGAGACGATTTCAACAATGTTAGTCTTGAAATAATTAATAAAAATTGTAGACACGAGATTCACAGTTTCTTATAGTATCGCTATTGTAATTTAGTTAAGACCCATTGGGGAACTAAATTACCCAAAATGGTAAAATAAGAAGAAACACTACTTAAATCCAGAAGTTTAAATAAATGTCCATAATTATGGAGACTTTGATATAAAAACCACAGCGTCCGAGAAGATAGGCAATCAGCCCTTCTTTTTGTAATAACACCCATACTAAGGTATGGTCTCATACAAAAAATAAGAATTGTACGACAATGGCTACTTTATTTCGTGAACAAGCCTTACCTATAAGTATTAACGTAAAAATATCTGGGAACGTGTTTAACAATAGGTATCAAAGACGTTAAATGCTATGGAAAGTTATATTTTTTACTATTTTTTTTGCTTGCTACTGACGAATTGTTTAATATAGAAGCTATCTTGTCAGGTAGTTTCTACAAAAAGTGAGGCTTGATATTTACCCGCTTTAGACAACAATTCAAGATCTCAAATAATTTAACCTCTTCAAAACAATGCCAGCAAAACAAACGAAACGAGATAACTAATTAAAATATTTTATAAAAGACACTTTGTCAACCCTACTTTGCAAAAACGTCATAACTCAAAAGCGCTTCAATTACATTTGAGTCTTTTTAAACGGATTAAAATATGAGGGAGCCCCTCAGTGTATCACAGCATTAAAGGCATGCAGATAACACACGTGACACTTGTCGCATGCAGGCCCCCAGTTGTATCTAAGGTGTTCGAAAAGGGACTAAGTGTGTTGGGACCAGTTGGCACTTGTGACCGTTTTGGAGGTCCAAATATCACCTCGGGCTATAATCGGGACATCAATGGTGTCTTTGAACTGGAGCGACGTGGACGAAAACTGTAGACTTGAGTGCTCTTAATTGAATTAGGTTGTTTTTTTACTTTGTTGCTTTTAAAACAATTATTTGGTATATCAGTAATTGACCGTTTAGCGCAATGTTGTTTATATTGCAACTTTTAAGTAACAATAATTAAATATATAATTTTATTGTAAACTAAGCTATATATTTTACTTAAATAACATGAAAAAAATCGCTATTTATGTTTTTTTTTGTTAATGAATACTAAGATATTTCAATAAAGGGAGAAATCCCATCAACAAAATCATTACGTCGTATTTAGTTTTAATCTTCATTTAGCTACTTAGTACTTAGTAGCAAATCTCCAGTACCATAAAATATTTATTTTATCCACAAAACAAATTATGTAGAATGAAATCATCTAATCGCATCTCAAACTCACAAGTAAACCATAATATCACCGTGAGATTATTCAACACACGTAAATTACTATACTCTATGTAAATACAAACTACAATTTGTCCTCACAGTGGTCTAACCGCGTGGGAAGCGACGATCAGAAACATCAGAATACGTTACAATATCCAATGGTAACAAAAGAAAATTCCGAGTACCCACAAAACACGAAACAATACAAAGTAGAACAATAATTACCCGCGCCCTGAGGCAAGGTAAGATAAACCGCGGATAACCTTTGTATTAAAAGATTTATTTTTTATTCAATTAGTCTGTTAATATGGACGGCGAATGGGAACGTCTTTGCGTTTGCCACGGACGTTTCCTTTGAAATGTTAAAATGCTCGTTTCTGAGCGTTTTCATAGAAATAATTGTTTTTGATTTTTGTCCGCGCCCGGAGTGCGGAGGGACCACTGTGTGTTTGTAGTTATAATTGTTTCATTAGAATAAATGGTAAAGAAATGTATAATTCTGTGGTAATAGACAATATTAACGAATTGTTTATCAAAGTGAAGTTTTTTAATATGAGTCCATCATTGGCAAAATGCCATTCTGTAATCGTATACGATAAGCGATAAGTAATAAATGTATGAGAATGACAGATTCGAATGAAAAGTCACGTTACCATTTCCATATAATATTATGGTCACGTACCTTATCGCTTATCGTATACGATTGCAGAATTGCATTTTAGCTAGGCTAGCTGGTATCACATAATATTATGGCGCCAGAATATTGATAATTTTCATCTTCGCATTACTTTGCAGATATTATGAAGGAAAAGGATATTATGGAAGGGAATTATAAATTGACTTACTATTAATAAAAATGTAATAAATATGTAATAATAAATGTGTAATTTGAATTTTAATAATTTTAAAAATAATTTTGGGCTATTGTTTATATAAATTGGCTAGTTTCTTGTCAAATTTCTGCATACCAGAAAGGAAACAAAATGTATAATTTTATTAATGAATTGAAATCCTTAATGATTAATGATAATAGTAATATCAAATAATTACCAATTTAAAGTAAATGTATTAATTTTAATGATAAATGTAGGTAGTTTGTATTTCTAAACATAATTTGCATGTCGGATGACGACAGGATACCTGCTTCCGAAACCGTGTTGTACCTACTATCTGTACTTGTATATCTGTGTGTCCTTAGCAAATAAAATATCTTTATCTTTCTTTATCTTTATCTTTATGGGTATAATTTGTTAAAAAAAGATTTTGATGATATTTTACCTACCTAATTAGAAAATAATTATGTTAAGGCACTTATTATCTCGTCAATTTTCAAACATCCCCAATTTCCCACTAGCCAATCAAATGTCAACGAAATTTTTAATTAATTAAAAAATCTCAAAAATTATGTATTCCAATTAATTATTATCAAAAGGCGAGCGAAATTAAAGGCCAAAAACCTCATTCGTGTAAGGTAAAAGCATAAATGATTGTACTGACATCTCATTAGCTTAGCGGGAAACGATACGCCCCCGGCACTAGAGCGAGGCGCGGGCGACAAGCGGCAGCGGGAGCGGGACCGCTTAGTAAAATAAAAACAATAAAATTGAAAGATGAATGAGCGCAATATTTAATTCAGGGACAATTCATATACAGGATGTGTATAAACTTACGAACCAACAACAACAAAATGATATCATGTTTATGTGGATTGTATTAAAGTACTAAAGTAACACACATTCATTACAATAAAATACGTATAAAAATATTTAATATGTTAGTTCATTTGACAAACAAAATTTTGTACATAGGTGGTAGGTGGCAACACCAGCAGCATAAAGTGCTTTGGACAGAAAGTACAAGCACGTATTGCTGGTCCTTTCGTTGTTAGTTCCTTTGGCTTTTCAGAGTACATATGGCCAAAGGCACCTAGACTTATAACATATTGCACATTATACCCGCAAAGCTTGACCGGTGTAAACTAAGACCGAGTAGTCGAGGGGGTTAGATACTAGCCGCGAAAACAGAGAATCCCATTTTGGATGTTGAAAAACTTTTTTTATTTGGTTCATATTCACACACACACACACAAACACAAAAACGCACACACACACAAACATCGTCAGCTTATATCATTCCCCTGCTAGACAAACCTCTCCTGCTACCTCTGCGTGAGGTCGCATTAGGAGATAAATGCCCATAATCGCTATTTCCACTATGATAACGCTTTTGCCCGTCAACTTCTATCAACGAATAATCAGTGACACTTAAATCTCTTTTAGGGTTCGGTGGTCAAACCCGGTAAGTCGAGCAAACCAGTCTAAAATACCGACTATTATGACACTGAAGTGAGGTTATTATTTCAATGAAAAAATATCTCGACTTAAGTAGGTACCTAGTTTGGATTATAGGGTTTGATCACGCAACTCTCGCCTTAGTCGACTCTTACTACACCCGCGGGAAGAAATAGGGCGACAACAAATGCTTTTACTGCCGTCACACGGCTTGTCTACAAGTATGAGCGTTTCATTGAAAATCGCTCTCGTCTCGTCAGTTATCCCACCGCCGCTAGAGCACACCACATATCTGTATTTTTGCCCGATCAAAGGAGCCTTGTGTATGACGTGCTTTTGAACCGGTGATCAAATTAGCGAGGCTTCCTTTTTGAGCAAAAATGTGTCTATCAGGATAGAGTTGTAGTGAGCTGGGATCTGATTAAAATATCTATCGGTTAAACTTCGGGTTTCATCTTTACTATGTTAGTAATAAAGGCCATTGAAAACATAAGGCATACAAATACCTACTTACTCGTGAACACGTAATAGTTACCTATTAAGGTGCATTCAGACCAAACGAGCATTCGCTGTTCTATCCCCCACTCTACGACATCAACGAATCACGTTTTGTGTAACGGTCGAATTTCGTAGAGTAGGGTTAGAATAGCGAATGCTCATTTGGTCTGAATGCACCGTAACGAGTAGAAATTGTTTATATTATAACTTTTTTATTTTAATCGATGCATTTTTTTATACATATAAGTATAGATACCTTCCTACCCTTCGTAGGAGACAAAATAAAATAATACTATTATTTTTATGAAATTATACAAATAAATTGATTTAAAGGCAATCAAAAATAACATTTGTTAGTTTATTACCACTTTTTTATAATACAAAAAGTTAGTTAAAAATAAAACTATGAAAACCGATAAACTCGTGTATATTAATTAAATTTAACTTCATCCCGACGTTTCGAACACTTTACAGAGTTCGTGGCCTGCGGGAGTCGCCCGCAAGTTCGGTCGGTTTTTATAGTTTTATTATTTAACTAACTTATTGTAATTACCATTATAAAACAAGTGTTATATAAACATAATTTTATTTGATGAGTAATTATAGCGGTAACCGAAGAAAAATAATGTGATGTTTTTTTTATTGAGTTAAAGGGTAGGGGTTTCATTGTATGGTTTACTTTCTTATTCTCTTATACATATAATAAATCCTTTATAAAATAAATGTATAATGTAACATGTACAATTCCGTCTAATATTTTTCATCACACTTGCTGTCTAAGCGCACCATTGCTTGCATGCGTAGCGGGAGTAATAGAAAAGTGAAATTCCCTAGGGAGTAATGGAAATGTCAGTACGTCATAGAATCATATTGTGTCTTAAAACTTATTTTTTTGTTCGAAAGTGTGATGAAAAACATTGTATGCATCACGGTTGGTAAGCGGAATACTAACTCGAGTCATTAAAAGCCCTCCACCTACGGCGTCGGGCTTCTAACACTCTCGTTAGTAATTCCGTACTTACCTCCCTTGATGCACAATGTACTAATATTCATAGGTACGAAACCTTAATAACTATATCTCAATACCCAAATAAATTACCCACGAAATAGAGCATTTTACTGATTTAATGACGTCACACGGCATCCTCTATAGAATGTCAACTCCTATGCGTTAACACCACTCTTAATACATCCTAAAAACATTACCACCACAACCTAACACGTACCTTAACCTTATATTCCTTAGATTCATTTTCAGTTGTGCAATAATTGGTGGATATGACATAGAGGTGGTAATAACCCCGCTAGATATTTGAGTCACGCAGCGATTTTATGACTAATTCCATAACTTTGTATGTGATATCGGGTTGGGAGTGTTTAGACGTATCTCGGGATCTCTGATGTGGAGTTTCGAAGGATTTGGACCTTGAGATCCGTTTTTTACACAGTAAAATAAAAGTAAAGCAACAAAAAGAAAATTTACATTATTTAAAAAAAAACCTCCAAGGCGCTTATTCTGCTTCGTTAGTTTTTGGCCGTCCTGTATTTCCTGCCTTTATGTTAATATTTGTGACATTGTTCCATAACAAAATATGTGTTTAGGTATTTATAATTTATGTCGATTATGGGTTCCTTATTCAATTATTGATTATGAGCAGCAGCATCATCATAGTGGACACTCTACTGCGATAGCTACCCAGCTTGCTTATCGTGGCAACTATGGGCATGTACCTCCTAATGCGTCCATATGCATAGATAACAGGAAAGGCCAATGTCTAGCAGTGGGCAAAATTGAGATGATTATGTGTGTATGACAATTTATCTTTTTTTTCTCTCCTCGACGTCCCCAAATTCCAATTACCCGATTAAAATGATATAAAGGAAAAAAAGATTTTTTGGGACATATACAGGGTGTAAGTCTAATACGGGCGAAGCTCTTAACGGATGTTAGTTTACGACATAATAAGTATGTACATTCAAATAACTTTTACTTAAAATTAGAGCAACAAAATTTTCCAAACAAAATAATTCGGCGCGCAATGTAGAGCAACATACGCGAGTTAAGCACTCGATGACAGCTAATTTCAAAAGCAGATGACATAACTGCCATATCAACAATAACAAATGTTCGTACCTACATTGCTGCTCCGATAATCTTAAAAAAAATCTGTGGGGTCATAATTAAGAGTAACTTTAAAAAAACCTTGTAATCCATGATTACACTAATGAATCCCATGCCTGATGGTTTAATTGATCGCCCGTATTAGACTTACACACTGTATGATATTACACACAAATCGACCTATAGCCGTACCATGAATTGGAAAGTAAAAGATACGTTAGTTTTACTCGATACGTAATGCATTCCATCACGCTCGCACTAACATATTGGAGCGAGTGCGATGACCTGCTTTACGTATCTATCGAATAAAACGTGAGTAAAACATAACGTTACCGATACTTGCAAAGTCATGGTACGGCTACTACACTCCGTTTGGTTACGTTACATCACACTTGCTGTCTAAGCGCGCCATTGTTTGCGCGCGCAGCGGGAGTAATAGAAAAGTGAAATTCCCTAGGGAGAGTAGGGAGTAATAGAAATGTCAGTACGTCATTTAATAAAGTTATTTCTTAAAACTTATTTTTTTGTCGGCAAGTGTGATGGAAAACATTGTATGCATCACGGTCGGTAAGCGGAATACTAACTCGAGTCATAAAAGCTTCTAACACTCTCGTTAGTAATTCCGTACTTACCTCTATTGGTGCACAATGTACTATAATGTAAACAAATCAACCGTCCGCAGCAGAACATAATCACCAAATTAAAAATTTAAAAAACCGACTTCAACCGGTTTCTCCAAGATTCCCGATTTGTTTCCATCATTGGTTTCCTCAAATCTTACTTTCTGAATGCAAATTCTTGTAAATGAATGAAAATTACCAAAAGCGCCATACATGTACCTATAACATTTGAAGAGATCCCTCGATTTCTCCAGGATCCCATCATCAGACCCCAACTTTTTTTTTTTTTTTTTTTTTTTTTATACCACGTCGGTGGCAAACAAGCATACGGCCCGCCTGATGGAAAGCAGTCACCGTAGCCTATGGGCGCCAGCAACCTCAGGGTGTCACATGCGCGTTGCCGACCCAATAAAAATAACGTTGGCACAACAAAGTGGCTCCACTCCACCTGATCGTAAGTGAAAAGTAGAACCCAAATCGCGGCGGCAACGAACAGGAGACAATCAGTAACCTGTTAGTTGCCACCGCCTTGCTGGCCCGCTAGATGCTGGTAAATACACCGGCTGACCCCGAAACACGGCAAACACGAAGGTAAGTCATTTCACGGGCGTTTACACCGAATGTACGGTGGTAGCCAACCAGGCGGGTACTAGTAAAAATACCCTACCACCGGCTGAGAAGCTGGTTACTCAGTATTTCCCTTAGTCGACTCCTACGACACCCACGGGAAGAGAGGGGCGGTGATTTTTGTATTCTTACTCCGTCACCGCACGGAGAAACTTGGTGCCAATGGGACCATCTCGGGGTAATACACGTTCGATCATAAAAAGAAATTTTAGAATCGGTTCACTATTCTCGGAGATATCAGGTAACATACATACAACAAAAAAAAAACAAAAAAAAAAAAAAACAAAAAAAAAAACAAAAAAAAAAAAAAATCAGTCGAAACCGACTTCAAAAAAAGGAGGAGGTTCTCAACCTCCTCCTTTTTTTGAAGTCGGTTAAAAAGTAACCGATATAGCTCTTCGAATCGCTAAACTGCAGTGGCAGTGGGCGGGGCACATTGCGCGCAGAACCGATGGCCGTTGGGGCCGAAAGGTTCTCGGGTGGCGGCCACGTACCGGATGGCATAGCGTGGGTAGGCCCCTCCCTCACAATGTGGACTGATGTCCTGGTGAAGGTCACAGGAATCCGTTGGATGCGGGTGGTGCAGGACCGGTCATTGTGGCAATCTTTAGGGAGGCCTATGTTCAGCGGTGGACATTTTCGGCTGATATGATGATGATGATGATGAAACAAATCTATCAGTATCTTTTCATTAAAAATGCATTTAAAAATCCAAACTAGGTATTTAATGAATCAAAACAATATAAATCGCTGTATCTAATCCATGTTATATCAAATATATTTGCTAAAAAATATTTTCTAGACGAGGTTTTTAGTAAAAATAAACTGCAAGATTGTTTACATTTAGTTAAACCAAATAGAATATAGTCCCTCATTTTAAGGTGCATTTAGCCCAAACGAGCATTCGCTCATTCTATCCCCTACGAAATTCGTTCGTTACACGAAAACGTGATTCGTCGAAATTCGTTGATTTCGTAGAGCGGGGCATAGCATGAGCGAATGCTCGTTTCATCTAAATACACCTTTACGCGTAGTTCACAAAATATTTCATTAATTGTATTAACATGACCTGCAATGGACCACAAAAAGGTTTAATCCATTTAAATGATGACCAGTTACATCATGACCTTACATCACCGCAATTTGTATTATTACATATACTCGTACTTGGCTTGTTTGATTTTTTTACATTTTTGCTCTTTTTACTTTCACGGAACGCTTCAATTGGAACGTCGAAATATTTGTATCTATAAAGAGTGGCTGATACCGTTAGCAATGCACGGAGGATAAGTATGAAGCTTCATCATCATTATCAGCCTCATCATTATCAGCCTATGATAGTCCAATGCTGGACGTAGGCCTCTCCTATTAACTATGCGTATAAACGCATTAGGAGGTAAATGCCCGTAATCGTCACACTGGGCAAGCGGATTAGCGATCGCAGTAATGTGTCCACTATGATGACACTGCTGCCCATCATCAATCTTTTATCAAATAGTAGAGTCAGTGACACTTCAATCCCTTAGTCGACTCTTAATTACGACACCCACAAGAGGAGTTGGGGTGGTGACAAATGTATGAAACATGAATTAAGTTAAAGTTAATTATTATACGCGAGTTTATCCGATAGTTTTATTTCAGTTTAATAGACGTCCGTATTTTCATGTCAGGAGTACATTTTGAAAAAGAATTAATTACTCAATCACATTGTCATTTCAATGAAACTAATTGAAATGACAATGTGATTTTAAGGGTGACCCAGGACAATGTAACCATGGCAACGCGAAACATAATAAAGTGATTAGCCCTTTAACAAACCATAAAAAACTTCAAACGAGAATTATACACGAGGTGGTACTCATACTCATACTCATTTATTAGTAAAATAATAATTACAATTTTACAAGTCAAAAATAGGGTATTAACCACTTCATATACATCCAGTCGCAATCACACCGGATTTAAACTCGATATGTTTAACAGCTTCTGTCCCTTTCCCGCCTGACCTTTGGCATACAACTGTCTGCTTTCTATCACGTTCACTCATCAAAATAATTGACTACTTGTTAACTATAGCCAATTTACTATATTAACGTTTCATGGTTTTGCTAGTAATTCCGAAAAATCTAATATTTATAATTTATAGGATATATTGTAGTGTGAATACTCATATAAAATAATATGAAATGTACTACAAAAACTTGTAAAAAGTTCTTACTTGTTTTTTTGAACATATATGTGTATGAAATGACATATATATTTAATATTTCGTAGCTTATGCACCGCCGCGCCGTGGTGACGGCAGTTAAGAATACATTTGTCACCACCCCAACTCTTTCCGCGGGTATCGTAAGAGCCGACTAAGGGATTGAAGTGCTACTGACCGTGCTTTGATAGAAGATTGATGATGGGCAGCATCGTCATCATAGTGGACACATTACTGCGATCGCCAATCCGCTTGTCCAGCGTGGCGATTATGGGTATTTACCCCCTAATGGCCTACGTCCAGCAGTGGACAGAGATAGGCTGATGCTGTGATGATGATGTAGCTTATACACATCGGTTTGTAACTTATGTACAGTCACGTCTAATTTCAATTTAATTTATTAGAGCCGACCGTACAGATCGCGTTCGATTACTTATTGCAGCCTCAAAATGAGAGTTATTCAGAACTACGGAACCTTTAAAAGACATTTCAATAAAAAGAACGAATACTTAAATGTCAGTCCTCAAAAATGTCAATTACCTTCGAAAGGACAACATTGAAGTTGCAGTCAAGTAATGTAATTCTGCCATAGTGCATCTCGTAAAATGCTGGATGGATCGCGATGTACCTCACCTGTAATTATTGTCACACCGTAATGAGTATTAAGGTTCTTGTGTTGATAACCTTTGCGAACCTGAAAAACAGAATATATTTAGTGAAATAAGTATTTTGACTTTCTGTTGTCATACTTTTTGGTGTATTGGAAAATTTGGAAAATAACGGACGAATTGGACATAATAAATAAAAAAAAATAGTTTTCGTTTGTTCGTGTTGCAAGCTCGTAATCTGTGCAAAGTTTATGTAAAAAACAAATTAAATTACGAGTCCAGAAATTAACATTTAGTTTATTTTTGGCATTAGAATAACAGTGGTTAGTTTTGCTCATATTTCCCGATTTATTACAGATATCATAGGGATTTAGTTTTTCATAGGAATACATGTCCATAAATAAATAAATATTATTATTATTATTTCCTAAGCAGGCAGGCAGTTGTACAACTGATATTGCCTGTATCCAAATGCTCTGCTTTCAAGTGTTTCTTTTATTAGTGTTGTGTTTGTCAAGTCGGTTTTTAAACTGGTTGACATCTTGGAATATCTTACACAAATCGACTTAGTCCCACGGTAAGCTCAATTAAGGCTTGTGATATGGGTACCAGCGACGATATATTTGTAATAAATAGATGCATATAGATACTTAAATACATAGACAGCTAGTGGCTGTCAGGCATGACCGAGGAACAAATAAATGTGATAAATAAATACAAAAATAATACCCACCCGATTCAAACTCACAGCTTCATAGGAAGGGTCGTTAGGTAGTACGGTACCTAGTAGGTACCATATGATACGGAAGCTGACAAAAGATACTGGATGGAATACTTAAACTGTGGCGCAGTGCTTGTGTCTCTTGACCTGGATTACTTCTATCATTAACTTTGACTTTCGATACCTGTTTTGGTCACTTTAAGGTTTTTTGGTGATGAGAGAGTAAATAAAACTTACATCAAAATGATAGGTTTTGTCGTTGGTACAGTTGAACACGGTTTACGAACAATTGATCAGCTGTCAAAATATGTTAGAAAATGCTGTAGGTAAGGTAAGGTGGGGTAAAGATGAAAAGGGGTTTTTAGTGGGGTAAGACAAAAATTCGTTTTCATCACACCTGTTCGGTAAGTGCGCCAATACGGCTGCGGTGATGCGCGCCGTAGGTGCATCATTACGTCCTAGTATGCCGTTAAGGATTTTCATACAACATTACGTCGCACTAGCGCGGTCCGAGATTTCTTTTATGAAAATGATGAAATTAAGTCATCCCTGATTTAGACCATTTTAGAGTAGTTTTGTGAAAATATATTGTTTTATTTACTTTTTTGCATCACAGGTGTGATGAAAAACATTGTGTGTACCACGGGTGGTACAAGAATTATGAACTCGTGCGAAGTAAAGCCCGCGCCTTCGGCTTGGGCTTTACTTTCACACTCGTTCGCAAATTCTTACTTACCGCCCTAAATACACAATGTACTATATTCATACTGTGCCAAAAGGACGACTTTTTGTCTTATTCCTTTAAAAAAAACCCTTTCATTTTACCTTAGCTGAATATTTAACATTATATTTTTCAGCACTGTGGCCCATAATTATCTGGTCCCTATTTCACTATGGCGACTTTTGAGCTTGGCAAAATTACAACTGTCACAAATATGAAATAACACGACAATTTTACTGTAGCGAAATTCCGACAAAGGTCGAACCTCATGTCAAGTATTTACAAAAATTGTTCTAAGACTTTGAGGTTAACTGGAAGAAATCCCTTACAGGGATAAGTTCGCCTTTGTACCTATCTAAATTATTATGTGTTTTTTTTACCTGTGTTTTGTGTACAATAAAGAATTTACATACATACATACATATTTTTGACTTTTGTCACAACTTTCCAAAAGTAAAAAGAAGTTCATTAACGGTGTAATAACGTTATTAGTAATAATTTTATGTTGGTAGCGAACAGGCACATGGACCGTCTGATAGTACGCGGTAGCACGGAGGCCTGTGACGTCAGTAACAGTAATATTTTATAATTGTAGCGCCTGTCAACGTGGTAAAATAGGGGCCTGGGGCCTGTTTCTCGAGAACTTGTAGAAGAGTAACTTTTGAGAAAAACAGGCCTAAGGACTTCCGCTTGTATTACACGTTACAAGTTTTCGGGAAACGGGCCCCAGGCCCCTATTTCGGCTACGGCTACCGCTGCCTGATGGCGCCTGTTTTTGGATGAAAGCCTTGGACCTTGGCAAGGCCGGCGGAAGAGGGCCAACGCATTAACCTCTTTTCGTCATGCGCCGTGACCGGGAAAGAGATCACTTACTTATTATATAAGTTCATATCAGACTGTCGTCGAGTGTGGGTTAAGTATGTAGCTCGAGCGATTATGAATTTATGATGTATAAAACAAAGATACCTAATATATATTATATATTTTATGGTTACATTTTTTTGTTAGGGTTTTATTCAGATTTTATTATGAAGTAAAATTAAAAAGTTCGTGAACACTCTTTTATTAAGGAAAAAAAACCTGTCAATAAATCTTTGGAGGGACCTTAAACTAATAACTGATATTTTTTTAATAATTTGGTCTAAATAAATAAACTATTATTACTCTTAATTTTAATTATTACAATTGGAAATAAGAATGATTTTACGTAATTCTAATAAAAATACTTTTTAATATGAAAAAAAAATGTGGTGTCTTATTAGCAATTAAACGTGTCACATACCAGTAATTTGTGTACGAGCATTTGTATAGTTGACATTACTTTACCCTTTATAAGGCAGAGACGATTTGGAAACCACTTATGGCACTTCAAATAAGTGTTCCATTTTCAATAAAAGAGTAAGACACTTTATTGAAATGACAGCCTTATAAAGGGTTAATTGTGTGTAATTATAAGATACCTAATGTTAACCGATGGATGACTGTTATTGGTCTAATTTTTAATTCTTAAGCAGTAATATGTTTAGTATAATTTACGGCTGTTATTATCCTTAATACTAATAAAATAAAAATAAATAAATAAAATAGTGAAACACTAATAATTTAACCCTCAGTTAAATAAAAAAGATGAACATTTTTTTATTATATTCCTTTAAAATAACAGTACCTACATAACCCTTTATTCTTTTTCATAGAAAATTCTGCAAATGGGCTGATTACAGAGAGTTTTCAAATATTTACCGGATAGGTAGAATCAATAACTAAATAGCATATTTTCATTTAACCAAAGCCATCAATCCAAAAAAAATAGTTACATAGATCGGTGCAGGCAAAATTTTAAAGTGAAAAATATCCGCCAATAATGTATGGAAAAACGGAGTTTTCAATCATGACTTGCTATTTTTACATCCACGGAATATTTAGGGCGTGCAACCCGGTTTTTATTTGTATGAGATTACGATGAATAAGGTTTTTCCATATTTTTCAAAACTGATTTGCATGCCCTGCCACGGAGTCACCGGACCAAAAAGTTACATGTTTTTCGGATTCGATGGAATAATCAGAGAAATTCCAATACATTTTGATATCTAATTCCGTTTATCTTTAAGAAAGTTTGAGTTTGATCTGAAATTAGTGTGTTTACAGTATTTCTATGAAAAATTATGCCCAACCCGTATTATTTGACCGAAGATTTATATAGTCATTTCACTAAAACCGCTTCCTCTCTTCACTTTCACCGTCCAAGTAACAAGTTTTCTAAGTGTGTTTTCCACACGCGGCATGTAAGTACCTACACTACATGATTGCATATTCGGCGATGCGGATGGTGTCATAGTGTTTTATTACCATTACTTATGACACTATACTTGAGATGAATATTGATTTTGCCGTAAACTGAATATAATGTCATGGGACATGGGATTTAGACCAAACGAGCGAATGTTCATTCTATCCCCTACTCTACGAAATTCGTTCGTTACACAAAACGTGATTCGTCGAAATTCGTTGATTTCGTAGAGTGGGGGATAGAATGAGCATTTACGGTCTTTTGGTGTAAATCCATCTTTACACCATCTCGTCGTCTCAATTAAGGTTTGTGTTGTGGATACTAAGCGTCGATTAATAATTTAAATAAATAAATAAATAAAATAAATAAATAAATATCTTGGGACATCTTACACAAATCAACCTAGTCCCACGGTAAGCTCAATTAAGGCTTGTGTTGTGTATATATATCGTCGCCTGGTACCCACAATAGATAGATACGTATAGATACTTAGATACATACACAGCCATGACCAAGGAACAAACATTTGTGATAAATAAATACACAAAGAATGCCCTCGCCGGGATTCGAACCCAGAACCTCCAGCTTCGTAGGCAGGGTCACTACCAACTAAGCTACGGAGGCTGAATAATAAATAAATATCTTGGGACGGGAAGGTTCTGGCCACGTACCGGAAGGCGTAGCGTGGGTATACCCACCACAAGGTGGTCCGATGACCTGGTCGCAGGAGTCCGCCGGATGCGGGTGGCGCAGGACCGGTCATTGTGGCAATCTTTGGGGGAGGCCTATGTTCTACAGTGGACGTCTTTCGGCTGATATGATGATCTTGGGACAAAGCCCGGACAGTGACACTTCAATCCCTTAGTCGACTCTTACGACATCCGCGGGAACAGTGGAGTTGGTAGCAAATGTAGGTATTCTTACTGCCTTCACCACACGGCCAAAAATGTGATTGGACCAAATTCCTAAGTACGCACCCAAACGCAGGCTTTCAATAGCTCGTTAACTCTAAGATTATCTAAAAAACCGGCCAAGTACGAGTCAGCCTTGCGCGCGAAGGGTTCCGTACAATTAATTAATTTATCATAAATAAAATTTAGCCGTGTGGTGATGGCAGTAAGAATACATTTGTCACTACCAGATTGTATTGGAATTTCCCGGAATTTTTCACCCAATCCGAAAAATACGGAACTTTATCGTCAGATGACTCCGTAGATATAAAAATAGCAACTCATTATTAAAAAACTCATATTACTCGTACAATACATTTTAGGTGGTTTTCTTAAACGGTCTACATTTTTGTCTCTACAAACCGACCTAACGACTTATTATTATTATACGAGCGATTTTGAAGTTTTTTTGGAGATATTTATAAATTTAGGGAAATTCCAATACAACCTGATTTAAAAATAGATTTCACCTACGCTATAAATATTTTAAAAAATATTAATAACCTGCATGTTTGCATTATTTTCTATGAAAAAAATCACCTGACCCGTCAAAAGTCAAAGTCAAAGTCAAAGTCAAAATATTCTTTATTCAATTAGGCCCAGCAACGAGCGCTTTTGAATCGTTAAACTAAATAGCGAATGAGAGAAAAAAAAAACTACCTCCGGTTCTAACCCTACACCACTGCCTGAGAAGAATCCGGCAAGAAACTCAGCGGGACTTACTTTTTTCAAATAATAGTTTTATAACATCTTACGGCTAACATGCATTAATTAAAAACAAACATAAATTTGATTTAATATAAATACAGATATAGTACATTAACTAGAGATGAAGTCTCTAATAGTCAGAACAATTATATAAATTTAATGAATTTTGAGAAATGTATAGATGTAAAGATATATGTAAAAGGGCATACAATTGTTTTTAGTTAGACGTTAAAATTAGCATTATGATACTGCTAGAGATGTAAAGGTCTCTAGTTGTCAGAGTAAAAAGAAAACAAACGGATACATTTCACTAAATGTTTCAGAGATGTATAAGGTCTCCATGCGTCATAATATTAAATAATTATAAATAAACAAACATGTAGCGAATTCAATTTCTCATATCAAGAACAGCAGGAAAATTGTTTGAATTTAAGCCATGAGTGAGCTTGATTAGACCGGTCTCCGCAAACAGCACCCGTTCACGAGTATGACGCGTATCTCAGCCATCGCCTCCCTCAACCTTCTTTCGGGAAAGTGGTGACCCGATCAACGACGCCACCGTAAGCAGAGACCTTAAAGTGAGCATGACTGTGCAAGCTATCAGGCAGACAATATAATTTAAATACTATGAATGCTCTGTATTTATTGACCGAGTGTGTAGATACAAGTAGAGTAATTCAAGAGAATGGTTTTAGTAGGTATCAGTATTTCAATGTTGTACCCGTGCACCCGTGTCGCCGTGTGGTGACGGCAGTAAGAATACATTTGTCACCACCCCAACTCCTCCTGCGGGTGTCGTAAGAGTCGACTAATGGATTGAAGTGTCACTGACCCTTATTTGATAAAAGATTGATGATGGGCAGCATCATCACAGTAGACACATTACTGCGATCGCTAATCCGCTTGCCCAGCGTGGCGATTATGGGCATTTAGCTCCTAATGCGTCCAAACGCATATTTAATAGGAGAGGCCTACGTCTAGCAGTCGACTATGATAGGCTGATGATGACGATGTGTGTAAATAAAATTACAGCCACCCACTATTAAACAATAGGGCGACGCTAAAACTGTTCAGAGGGCCTAACTTATAAAAAACAGACCATTTCATATAAATGACGATGAAAACGTAAACGCGATCGGGACGTTTTTTATAAGTTATAACCAACACTAGGCCGTCAGAAAGTCACGTAATAACTTCCTTTTGATTCATACATACCTCTCTAAACATTAACGCGTCTGATCCTAACTGAGCAATGAATCTACTCTTAATCGAAACAGCTATAAATACTTATGTTTTCGAGAAAGAACTGGGCAAAGTGATTCATATTAGAACGTACCAGGCCGGGTCCGGGCCTCCGATAATCCAGCTAACCTATATCATTCATAAGTAGAAAACAAAAAAGTAAACAAACTAAAAAACTTACATTATTGCATAACATGCACTTTTAGGACACAATCTTGGATTTATCATAAACTTAAAACTTTAAACCTTGATTTTAGGTTTAAATTATTGATACTTATCAGTTTTAACGTAAAAATATATCTGCGTACGTGTTTCACGATATGTGTCGAATACATCAAGGGCTATAAAATCAGCTATATTTGTTTCATCATCATAATCATCAGCCTATGATAGTCCACTGCTGGACGTAGGCCTCTCCTATTAACTATGCGTATAAACGCATTAGGAGGTAAATGCCCATAATCGCCACGCTGGGCAAGCGGATTGGCGATCGCAGTAATGTGTCCACTATGATGACCCTGCTGCCCATCATCAATCTTTTATCAAAAAGTGGTCAGTGCCAGTCCAATCCTTTAGTCGACTCTTACGATACCTGCAGGTGGAGTTGGGGTGGTGACATGTATTCTTACTGTTTGTTTACATTTCTTTAGATTCTACTGACGCTTGGTACAGGTAGTCAATTTTGTAACACATATTGTCAAAATGACTATCATTTCATGATGCATTCGCGATGGTATCATATTAGTAAAACAAAGACACAACCGCAATTGCATAAGATCTGAGTGCATTTGCGAAACGATGTGCAACTCAGTTTAATAACTTATCAATTTATTTACAAGGTAACATCTAGATTAAAGTATTTCGAAAGTAAACTTGTTAGAATTGTAATTCTTCACGTGTTTCGTTAAATGAGAGATCGGTTGAACGGTGAATGAGCTCTATACAAGGTGGGCGAAAATTGCTTTCGTACATTATTGTCAGCCTCCGTAGTCTACTTGGTTATAATATACATATACAATAGATAGGTACATATGATACTTAAATATAGGCAGCCATGGTATATCACCAAATATATTTGTGATAAATAAATACACAAATAATGCGGTCGCAGGGATTCGAAGTCGGAATCTCCAGCTTCGTAGGCAGGGTAACTACCAAGTACTTGAGCTACGGAGGCTGACAATAATAAAACAGCTTTTCATGAAAACTTAACAAAAACAAAAATTATCTTACGTTTTCGACACATTTTAGTGAATTGTCTATTGAAAAAAAAAATATTTCATCATTTATGTGCAGTCTTAAGGTACATTCAGACCAAACGAGCATTCGCTATTCTATCCCCCACTCTACGAAATTCGACCGTTACATAAAACGTGATTCGTTAGAGTAGAATAGCGAATGCTTGTTTGGTCTGAAAGTCTGAATGCACCTTTCCAAACCATATTGACTAAGTACAGAGCAAGAAATATATTCTAATATTTTTCATGAAAGCTCTATGTTGGTACAATATTTTTGTAATCGATACATACGTAGTACCTACCATGAAGACACCTGTAGCAGCATAATGACTTTGCAAGTATCGGTAACGTTAGGTTTTACTCGATACGTGAAGCAGGCCGTCGCGCCTACCCCAATATCAGTGCGAGCGCGATTGAATGCACGTATCGAGTAAAACTTAATATAATAGGGTAGTTTAGCCGGTTTTCGGCCAGTTTACCAAAATTTTGAATTTAAAACTATTTTATGAATAGTGCGCTTAACAAATCCAAGTAATGACTATATTTTTAGACTAGAAATAAGATGAAATTGTAATTTATTGATCGAACTTTATGCAATATGATGCATAATGATTTTTTACGATAATAATTGTCAAAAAGCGGCGATTTAGCCGGTTTTCGGCCATTTTTTTTAGTTTTCGGCCGCTTAATCATCAGTTCTCGGCCACTATTTATAATTTTAGTAGTGAGTCTTATTCCATAGTCTGTAGGGTTTATTTTTAAATCAAACGAAGACTATATGAATCAATAAATGTATTAGAAATATTAGGAACATTATAAGGAACTTTTATGTACTTAACTATTATTTTATTTATTTATTACTTTGTACTACGTCAGTGGTAAACAAAATGGCGGCCCATATGATGGCATGTGTTACCATAGGATATTGAATTTCTTCTAAAAATCACTTAAAACTTAGTAGGAACTTCTCTTGAATAACATAAAACAAAAACAATATATTAAAATAATGAAAAACCTTCGTCGCTGCTACTCTATCCCGCATCTGCTTTATCATCTGTCTTACGAAAAGACGGCCGACAACACACAATTTGTTTGCCTATTTCCGGCCACTCTGTCAACAGTGGCCGAGAACTCATTATTAAAATTCTGATTTTCGGCCACGTTTTAATCAATGCAATAAATAAACGCGGTATGAAAACTAACATTGTTAAAATTACTTTGGACATGAGATTAAATAAAAACATTACATGAATAAAAAAGTGTGGATTTTGTCTGTTTCTTATCGCTTTATTTTTAAGGGCCGATAATTAACGTATGATGCGTCTGTTTCCGGCCGGCATAAATGAACAAGGCCGAAAACAAGCTTGTCATAATCCTGTTCTCGGCCGCCAATTACAAAATTTTTAATAGTACGTTTTCATTAATTATTATTTAGAATACATGTGGCCGCCAGTTAACTACATTAATTAAAATGTATTTAACTTCACATTAAAACACAACATAGCTCACGTATGCTTTTATTTTAGCAAATGTTTGCAGTTAAGTCCTACGAAGTTCAAGGCCGTTCTCGGCCGGGCGGCCGAGAACGAAATATTTCGTGAATTTGCATTTAGCTACCCGGCCATCAAATTTTAATAGTTTCTACTTTATATTCCATGAATTTTGATCAAAATATCAATACTTCGACTAATATTCTACACACTTAAACATAAGCAATGTTATAAACAGCAAAGATAGAATATTTTTACTCACCTCGAAAAAAATTACTCGCGCAATTTTTTACTTAAAATGGCGACACATCTACCCAGCCTAAATTTTGTCGACGCACTGACCAGCCAATTGGAACATTATCAGGCAGCCAGTTTAAAGAGGTGTAGGTGTCAAGTGAAATTACCCGATTAAAGTGTTGTTTTGCATAGATAGGGTAAAGAGTTCTTGTTATTTTCGTTTTACTACGTAGTGGCCGACAACCAGAGGTGGCCGGCGAACCGGCTAAACTACCCTATATCCTTTACTTTCTAATTCATGGTACGGCTACAGGTGTCTGACCATGGCCACGTGTTTACCGTTTATCGTGCTACTTATCACTTGCATACTTGTTAGAACCTGACGGCAACAACGACAAACGATAACTATGGGACAACCATAACCATAAGTCTAAATACTGTGGTACCTAAGCGATCTCAGATATAACCCATTTTTCGGTACTGCCCTATAACGCAAGAATCAACCATGAAATCACTTACTCAAGTTACTTGCATTCTAATCTAAATCGAACCATTTTATCTCGTTGACCTTATAACAAAAGGAAACACAATAGCTATAATTGGCTCTCACTTCCGTAGCTCAAAAAGTTCAACGCGAAATCTTCCTTCACAGATTTAATTCATTCTCTATTATTACAAAAATATTCAATCATAGCATCAGCCTATAAACAGTCCACTGCTGAACGTAGGCCTCTCCTATTAAGTATGCGTATAAACGCATTAGGAGGTAAATGCTCATAATCGCTACGCTGGGCAACCGGATTGGCGATCGCAGTAATATGTCCACTATGATGACGCTGCTGCCCATCATCAATCTAATGTCAAAGAATGGTCAGTGACATTCCAATTTTCTTACGACACCCGCGGGAAGAGTTGGGGTTGTGCAAAATGCAAAATTGAAAAATTAAATAAAAAGTAAAATTAGATCAGATGTCAGTTATTTGTCTAGCATGATGTGGATAAGAACTGACCGCAACCTTTGCATCATGCTGCCGATGTGTGGACGGAGATTATTTCACGCTCCAAAATTGAGTGCATAACGACGCACGCAGCTTACTTAACCGCAGTGCAGTCACTGTGAGATTAGTTGATAAGACTACTTCTTATAGGAGGGCCATTTATTTCAAAAAATTTCGCTCCAAAATTTTTTGTATATAGAATTTTTTATATGATTTCCACTCAGAATCGCGAGCTCTATCGATTCTGATATGAGAAAATATGTGTCCCAAGGTTTTTTTCCATTCCGTTACTATTTTTTACATGTACATTCCGTATGGCGGTAATGTATTAGAAAGTTCGAAAAATATATGGAGTACAATTTGGGTCAATATTTTTGCTCTTATTAGGATCGAAAGAGCCTACGTTTCTGAATAAAAATCATTTATAAAATACTTATGTTAACAAAAAGGTTGTGAAAAAATGGCCAATAATAGGTATTATAAAACCGCGATAAAGTTTATAATAAATGACTTAACCTTAGTTACCAACATTAATAAAAAACTTACAATTTAAAAAACAATAACTACTTAAGAATAATATTAACTACAAACTAAATCTTAAAAAATAAATTAGTAAAAGTAATATTAAAATATTAACTTAAATAAAACTAAACCTAAAAAAAAAAACCCTTGAAAGAGGCTACCCACCCAAACCGCCCCGATTGGTTCCCGACGCAAAGGTGCCCATCACGCTCGCAGCGTTTCCGCGCTGAATCGCGATGGACAGTCTTTGCTCCAGGAACGAACCGGAGCGGGGATCAAGGCCCCTTTCCCGCAGGCGTCGTCCCAATTCCCTAAGGAAGCTCTTGCCCTCTGCGCACCAGCAACCTGTAGTTTCTACAGCTAAGGGCACAAAAATGTACCCCGAAAGCGTTTTATATTTTTCCCTTTTTAAGGACGCCGCATGCTCAGCAGCAGCTGCCGCCGATCGCATGGTGCGGCTAAGGTGGGAGGCGGCAAAAGTACTAACGCATGTGGCGTCCCAAAGAAGGCACTTACCCCTTTCCCACGGCACCAGAGTCAAACCGTCAGGCCTCTTGCCATCAGAACGGCTGAGACCTGGCGGTTCCATCATACAAGGAACATTGGCGGAAACCAATGCTCTTCGTATGATGTCATTAAGAGCGTGGTGCCGTGGGAATCTTCCTGCGCATCGACAACAGCTCAGTGCATGGTGGCCGTTGCTCTCCACCATGGAACCGCAGATGCATAGGTGGGGTTGGCAGACATCGCAGCCAAGACGAAGAGCAACAGCAATCCGCACCGAGTCATTGTCGAGTAGTGTACCTAGGTTCGGCGAGGGAAGGGCGTACAACCAGGCTCCAGATTCTGGCTTCGAAACCGCTAGGAGTCTGGCTCTATCTGAACCTGCAGCGTTTTGTAAGAGGCAGTCAAAGAGCCGTTTAATACCAACCTCATCCCATGAGCGTTGGCGCTCTGGTTTTTCAGGTGTAGGCGCGCGAAGGTTAAGAGCTTTCCAGGCCAATAAAGCGTCGGAAGCATAGGGGATAGAAGCCTTGTCACCATTCCCAGATAACATTTTAGAGACAAGGTCCACAACCCCCGATGCCGACGCTAAAAAGGCCGGAAGAGTCACGTCACCCGCGCGACGTATACCCAGTCTGCCATTGCGAATAGGCAAAGATGCCAACTCCCACTGATGAGGGTCTAAAGAGATATTTAAAACCAGTTCTACTGTCTCTCTTAGGGCGAGGTCGAAGGAGTGTATTCGTTCGGGGTATAACCAAGTAGGTACTGTACGTAGGAAGTATGTAATTCTGGGAACGGCAAAGCAGGGTCTCAGTAATGTAAGTGCTACATGTGCCGAGAGCCTACTGAGCCGTTCTCTTGCCAAAAGGAGAAGATGTTCTCTTTTCATAAAAGCTGAAGGAACGGCATCGGGAAAAATTGGAGAACCTAAAAGATTAAAATTTTGGGTGGACAGTTCTTTAAGGCCGGGAAGTAAAGAGTTGAAAGACAAGAAATATGATTTTGACTGGGCGCTACATGGAAAAAACTCACATTTGTTAGTATTTACTTCGAGGCCCATGTCACTGAGAAGAGGGAGAAGAGTAACCAAATCTTGGCGTACTTCTTCTGGCTTACCTCCGAGAGTACCATCGTCCAAATACCAGACATTCAGTGAAGATTTAAGTCTAGATATAGCTTTTTGTATTGCAAGGCTGAAGATCAGGGGGCCAAGAGGATCCCCCTGCTGAGCCCCTACCTGGGAAAGAATCAGCGACTCATTGTAGAAAAGTTTAGAAGGAGAAGAGTAAACTTGGTAAAGGAAAGGGTAAAGTGATGGTACCTTCTGCCTAACTTCTGAAAGAAGGACATCCCGCTCTAAGGAGTTGAAAGCATTTTTAATGTCAAGCTTAATGACAACACAGTCAGCTTTATTTTGATCGAGCACGAAAGCTCGAGTGGCGTGAATTGCAGCTTCGCAGCCGAGTTTTGTACCAAAACCAAGCTGAATCGGTTGTAAGTAGAGTGACATTTCATCACGAACGGCGCCGCAGCCTAACTTGGCAGTCAAGCGACGGAAGATGCTGCCAATAGCAATCGGCCTTATGCCTCCGTCCTTCTTTGCCAGCGCACAAAGAGAAGCTCCATATAAATATGGAGAAACGGTTGGATTCAATTGGCCACTAAGAAGGAAGTTGCATAATTTGGTTAAACATTCCAGCAGACGAGGCCCGTTATCGCCGGCAGACCCAGAAGTAAGCTCTTTCAGATGGGACGGGCGGATTCCATCCAAGCCCGCGGCAGAACTATTGTTAAAGGAACCAAGGGCTTGTGCAACTTCCTCTGGCTTGGTGGTCACGGCAGGAAAGGACTTATCCGGTTCAGGTGGAAACGTCAGCGGACGGGATGGGGCCGGGTGCTTTAATGATAAACTAGCAAGGGTTTCAGGGTTTGATGGCGCTACTCCGTTGTCAGACATAAGAACCCGAACTGCCCCTCTAAGGTCGCCCTCATAAACTTTCGACTCAATCGTTCTAAGAGTTGAGGGCGGTCTTAAAGCGGCTGTGTCAGCTTCGACGAAAAGGGAATCGACAGCACAGGAAGATTCAATATTCCGTTTGACTTTGGTCGTTAGATTGCCTGAACCGGATTTTTCCGGCGCCTTCAAAGCTGAGTAAGCAAAAGAAAGCAAAGTGAACCATTCTGACATACCGTTATTAGTGATGCAAGTGTCGATCACGTCGCATAATTTCCCAGCCGCCAGGTTGCGTGCTCCCTTCGGAATGTGACGCATTACACGGACGGACTGTTTGAGAGTGGCAAGGTCGTCTAAACCTAAGCTGGCATTGTTAGCAGAGCAAGTTGGCTGTTGTGGCAGATCATTTGTAAGATGTGTAGAGCATTGCGGTAACGTACGGGGTACATTTTTGTGTATATGTCCTATATGAATCTTCAAGCCATGTTCTGAGAAAGTGCGCGAAGAGTTAGGGCAGTAGGGGCATAGTGATGTGCGGGACGAGGCCTGCATTTACTAAAATAAGTATACTAAATAACAAAATAAATTAACTACTGTAGCATTAAATTGAAAATAAAAGGAAAAAAGTGGATTGCTACAAGAAATAAACTTTATTTTATAATTCCTATTATTTATCTAACAGATAAACGAAAATCTAACACAATAAAAAATCCATGGAAGTCGTACGTAATCTGCAATTACAGTTTAAAATACACAGATTGTTCTACCTTGACACGAAAATCAATTACGAATTATCCGAAGACAAAATTATCAGCCACCGAAATGAGAAATATACAAATGTATTTAATCCTATAAAATAACGTGCCACGGAAATGAAAATTCTAATAATAATTATAGTTAAAAATAACCTGCCATGGAAATCAGAAATAGACAAATGTATTTAATCCTATAAAGTAACGTGCCACGGAAATGAGAATTCTAATAATAATTATAGTTAAAAATAACCTGCCATGGAGATCAGAAATAGACAAATGTATTTAATCCTATAAAGTAACGTGCGCCACGGAAATAAGAATAATCGTAAAGAATCGGCTAGCTTGCCAACCTATTGTCGTTCCCTATTGGTACCAGTAAGGAACAGCCAGGAGCAAACGTTCCGAACAAACAATACGTAACATTAATTTGATTTCTTTAGAAAAACACAGAATAAAACAGATTTTATGATAGTTAGATCTATGGTAAAAAAAATAACTTAAATATGTAGCCGGAAAATGGAAATAGGTGGACACTTCCCTTTAGAGAGCGCTGGGTAGAAGAAGATATCCTTGGTGAATCACGTCATGCACGATAGCCGCCGTCTACGCTCAAGCACAATGTTGGACCCGAAGCCGGAGTCTTGGGTAAATTAAGCCGGGTTATGTGATATACGGCCAACTCCGCATCCACAACCGATATATTAAAAAATCTCCAAACGGAAAATTGCAGACGAAGAGAAGAACTACGCTATAATTTGTTTGAAAAGAAAAAGAAATCGACTAAAAATAAATTAAGACCTCAAACACTTACCCGCGACAAAAAAGCGGTTTTCCTTACTAATTATGAGTAGTACAATTTCAACCTTGTGTATTTACAAAACAGACGTAGATTCTTCAGATTAATAATAAAAATTATATTTTCTCGTGAAAACCGAAGAAAACAACCATCTGATCTTTTTCACGTTGACACCTCTTACCTTTTGTTTTCTTTTCTTTTTCTTTTAAGCGGCCTGATGCTAGGTTTGAATTAAAAAAGGTTTCTTCCAAGGCGTAATGCTGCAGACATCCTCTAACCAGCACAAAAAAAAAATGGTTGTGATAGGAGGTAGGTCTGAACACATATATTAAAAACTAATACGACTGACCTAACTAGTAGTAAAGGAAGTTCCTTTATTTCACCTGAATAACACTAATCATTAATTAATATCCTATATTTAACAGGACTATATACAAAAACCTGAACTATGTCAGCCTACTTGAAAGTTATTTTAGGATATCCTTGACGTGATAAGGTCCAATATGTGGTGAGCCTACATCAGCTAGCTCATAAACTTGTGGCGATATACGCCTGACAACGCGACATGAGACAAACCTGGGAGCGAATTTTCCGCCAGTTCCTTCTCCGGCAGAACAACGCTGAAAATTTTTCCGCCAAACCATGTCACCTGGTCGAAATACAACAGCCTTCCTTCTCTCATTATAGGAGTTAGCATTACGTTGGAATGCAAGAGATAGGGAATCAGCTACCTTAGCATAGACATCTTGGAGGGCTAGAAGACTCGTGGCGCGATCACTCCGACTACTGGCCAACTCTGGACCTGGAGTCTGAATATGAGCACGTTGCCGTGTGGTTTCCACTTCGCGTCCATACATCAAAAAATTGGGTGTATACGAAGTTGCGAGACTGACGCATGAATTTAAGTACAATGCTACTTTTGGCAAGTTTCTTGCCCATGTGCGATTGTCATTCCCTACCAAAATACTAAGCGTTGTGATAACGGTTTGGTTATAACGCTCTACAACATTGGCCTGCGGTGAGTAATATGGCGTATAGCATGGACTGTGAATACCGTAAGACCTCAAAAAATCCACAAAAGCCACGCTACGGAAAACGGTTGCATTATCACATAGAATGTTTGATGGTGTTCCGTATCGCAATATCACTTCTGACTCTAAAGCAACTGTGATTGACCTCGTATCTGCCTTCTTCAACGGTACCAACCAAACGAATTTTGTAAACACGTCAACTATGGTCAAAATATATCGATATCCGTAATAGGCCACCGGGAGAGGACCCACCAAATCTATAGAAATTAAATCAAGTGGAGCATAAACAGGTCTTGGATAAAGCTGGTGCCCACGCGGCTGTGTGTTGGAAATCTTGTACGCTTTACAGACTTGGCATTCCGCCAGGTAATCGGTTACGTCGCGATACATATTTGGCCAATAGTATAAACTTCTCAATTTTAAATAAGTTTTCATAACCCCAGGATGAACATTCGGGAACCCGGTGTGAATCTCGGCGATTGCCTCCCTTATTTTATCTTTAGGCAATACTGTTCGCCAGGAGTTGGGCTCTAAGGGGTTATCGACTGCCATCTTACGCATCAGAATGCCATCCCGTATTGCATACGCGGGAAATGTTTGTGGCGATCTTATCGTACCCATAAATACCCTCTCGTACCAAGGATCTGAAGTAATGTTATCACCTCGTCTGAAAGAGATCAACCCGACTTGGGGACGAGAAAGTACGTCTGGGACGACGTTGAGTGCGCCTTTTCGGTGTTCTATCTCAAAGTCGTATTGAGATATCAGAGTAGCCCATCGAGCTAATCGGCCACTTGGATTATCTAAGGTAATAAGCCATTTTAGAGCAATGTGGTCTGTAATAATTTTGAATTTCATCCCATCGAGATAACCGCGAAAATGTTTAATCGATTCCAAAACTGAAAGTAATTCCCGTTCTGTCGTGGAATAATTTCGTTCTGCTTTTGAAAACAGACGTGAATAATATGCAATAGGATGCTCCTCTCCGTCAATATTTTGGGCTAAAACCGAACCGAGACCCACGGAACTGGCATCACATTGCAACACGAATGGCTTTGAAAAGTCCGGACATGCCATTACTGGCGAATCAATTAGCACCTTCTTCAACTGCCTGAAAGCGGATTCAGCCTGTTCACTCCAATCGATGAGATCTTTGCCTTTCTTTTTCCCAATAAGAGACGTTAAAGGTGCAATGATCGTTGAGAAATTTTCCACAAAACGTCTGTAATATGAGCACAATCCAATAAACGCCCGCAGAGATTTTGCTGTTGTAGGCATCGGAAAATTACTAATCGCCTCCAACTTTTTTGGATCAGTTTGTAGCCCGCGTTCATTTACAATATAACCCAAATATTTAAGTTCGGACTTACAAAATTCACACTTTTTCAAATTAATTGATAGACCGGCCTCTTTCAAGCGGTCGCGAACCTTGGCGATGAGTTTTAGATGACTATCGAAATTGCGGGACACCAAAATTAAGTCATCTACGTACCCGAACACGAAATCATCGGACTCAGCCGAAAACTCAAAGTTGACAATCATGTCAGTGAGCCGTTGCATTTCAGATGCAGCGTTAGTGAGCCCGAAAGGCATTCGGACAAATTCAAATAACCCGCGTTGAGGTACAATGAAAGCTGTACGCTCACAACTGTCTCTATCTGCGAGCGGGATCTGCCAGAAAGCGCTTCTAAGATCAAGTGAAGTGAGGTACCTCGCACCACGCAAATTATTCAAAATATCTTGAATTCGCGGAAGAGGGTATGAATCACGGATAGTAACACTGTTTAATTTTCTACTATCTACACAAAATCTAACGCTTCCGTCACTTTTTGTTACCATTACTACAGGACTTGCCCAGGGTGATCGAGAAGGACGTATGACCCCCATCGCAAGCATATTGTCAATCTCTTCATTAAGAATCTTCAGCTTGACAGGAGACAGTGGGTAATAACGTTGACGAATAGGTGCACCAGTCGTCTTAATTTTGTGGGAGAGCCAAGACGTACATCCCAAACCTATTTTGTCAGCAGAGATGTCTTCAAGAGTGTTGATAACGGCCTGGAGTCTAAGTTCTTGGTCAGCAGAAAGAACTCTTCTCGGATGTAAATATCGGGTATCATTAGCCTCGACGTGGCCGCAAGCAGAAACGTGAGTGGGTGGCACAAAAAGCTTACCACTGTCTTCACCCTTGAAAAACTGTTTGATGAGCGACGTCAATCCACACGCGTCCCAGAACTCCATTCCAAGAATAAACTTTGTAGGTAATTCCCTACCTACGAGACATGTAAGGGAGATTGACATACCATGAAAAGAAATGGAAAGTTTCACTCCTCCAAGAATGTCGATAGGTGAATTATCTGCGGATACAACTACCGGCATCGTACCTGTGTAATAATCCAATCCTAAATCCCTAACAAGTGAAAGGTCGATAAGAGATCTCATAGCACCAGAATCTAAAAGAGCTTTAACAGGACTACCTGAAATAAAAACTTCAACAAATAATCGATTGTCTAGACAGTTGTTGATAACTATAGGCGACACCGAAGGATTGAGTGTGGCATCGCCCACGTTTAGTTTTTTTGTGGCGTGAGAGGGTTGCAGTCTGGACAATTACGAGAGATTACACCTGTACGCTTGCAGTGGAAACATACCACACCTTTAACATTAGGACACCCTCGATAATCGTGTCCTGACATATCACACTTAAGGCATGCTGGATTTTGTACGTTAATCGGAGCCACTGTAGTAACTGGAATCAGCTGTGGTTGAAAAGCTTCGAAATTTTTAGCTACTTCCAGTAAGGAGTCCATGTCTTTTAAAATATTTGTAGCAAGACACGGATGGTATTTCGTGTGTAAGCCGTACTTGACGATCGTGAATAAGTCGTTTTCACCGATTGAGTTGCGCAATTTAGCATTAAGGTCACGAACCTGTATGACGAAGTCAGTAACTGTCTGAGTATCTGACTGCTTTAGCTCCCGCAGCTGCCGTTCGGTTTTGAAATCAAAATCAACAACATCAAAAGTGCGCATGAAAGCAGATTTTAGTTCAGCATACGAAAGCCCTGGCTGGCGGATTGCTCGAAAATATCTGAGAGCGGTGCCGGTAAGTAGCTCGTGAAATCTCTGTACGACGTAAGATGGAGTTACACTGCGCGCAATACCCTCTTCTTCAACACGATTAAAAAACTCACGTACGCACTTCTCACCGGAAAAAGTAAGATTCCATTTGGTTAGCGATTCGGGCTTGCAGCGGTGGCTTGTATTCAAATGTATTGGATTCGGAGATTCGAATTGATGTCCATCAGAGCCAGAAACAGTGAATGGTTTAGACCGCAAAGGCGGTTCTGACATTTGAGGAGAGTGTACATCTCCTCCATCCATGGCTAACAAACGGGGATTTGGGTCAGCAAATGGATTTAGAGAACGGTGTGGGGTGTCACCAATAGATTCTTCGCCTTGATTCGACATTATTGTTAAAAAAACGTGTTTAAGGTACTAAAATAACGTTTTTTCTAGATTAAGACAGAGGAATACAAGAATTAAGTGTTAAAAATAGGCCGGATGAAACGGACTCCCTCCCCTTTCTAAAACAAAAAAAAACTTATAGAGTTTATTCCAAAATATGTTATTTTGAGTTCGGGCGCCAAATTTGTAGCATTAAATTGAAAATAAAAGGAAAAAAGTGGATTGCTACAAGAAATAAACTTTATTTTATAATTCCTATTATTTATCTAACAGATAAACGAAAATCTAACACAATAAAAAATCCATGGAAGTCGTACGTAATCTGCAATTACAGTTTAAAATACACAGATTGTTCTACCTTGACACGAAAATCAATTACGAATTATCCGAAGACAAAATTATCAGCCACCGAAATGAGAAATATACAAATGTATTTAATCCTATAAAATAACGTGCCACGGAAATGAAAATTCTAATAATAATTATAGTTAAAAATAACCTGCCATGGAAATCAGAAATAGACAAATGTATTTAATCCTATAAAGTAACGTGCCACGGAAATGAGAATTCTAATAATAATTATAGTTAAAAATAACCTGCCATGGAGATCAGAAATAGACAAATGTATTTAATCCTATAAAGTAACGTGCGCCACGGAAATAAGAATAATCGTAAAGAATCGGCTAGCTTGCCAACCTATTGTCGTTCCCTATTGGTACCAGTAAGGAACAGCCAGGAGCAAACGTTCCGAACAAACAATACGTAACATTAATTTGATTTCTTTAGAAAAACACAGAATAAAACAGATTTTATGATAGTTAGATCTATGGTAAAAAAAATAACTTAAATATGTAGCCGGAAAATGGAAATAGGTGGACACTTCCCTTTAGAGAGCGCTGGGTAGAAGAAGATATCCTTGGTGAATCACGTCATGCACGATAGCCGCCGTCTACGCTCAAGCACAATGTTGGACCCGAAGCCGGAGTCTTGGGTAAATTAAGCCGGGTTATGTGATATACGGCCAACTCCGCATCCACAACCGATATATTAAAAAATCTCCAAACGGAAAACTGCAGACGAAGAGAAGAACTACGCTATAATTTGTTTGAAAAGAAAAAGAAATCGACTAAAAATAAATTAAGACCTCAAACACTTACCCGCGACAAAAAAGCGGTTTTCCTTACTAATTATGAGTAGTACAATTTCAACCTTGTGTATTTACAAAACAGACGTAGATTCTTCAGATTAATAATAAAAATTATATTTTCTCGTGAAAACCGAAGAAAACAACCATCTGATCTTTTTCACGTTGACACCTCTTACCTTTTGTTTTCTTTTCTTTTTCTTTTAAGCGGCCTGATGCTAGGTTTGAATTAAAAAAGGTTTCTTCCAAGGCGTAATGCTGCACTACCTAGTAAAATAAAGTTATGTACATAACTTAAACAGTAATACTATAGGTAGAACTAACTACAAGATAGGGGTAAAAAAACAATATAAAGAAGGATTAGAAGAACGTAGATTAGCGACGGCGCAGGTACAAAGTAGTTGAATCAGGAAATAAATACTTATGCATAAAATAGAAACTAAAATGAGTAAAAAAACAAGCATAAACAATCACTAGGTAAGTCGAAATCGAATGCACCGGAAACTAAGTCAGTAGCACGTGCACTTATTTTACACTTTTACTATGTACGTAAAATTATTATTGCAGTTTTAGCATGGTTACAAGCACATATTATTTCTTGTAAACATTTTCTATTATGATTTCATATTTTCTTGGATTGACGTGACGTCTGTCAAGCCGTTCGCCAGAGCGTAGGGGCCAAACACTCGGGCTGCGGTCTCCGCAGAGGAAATTCGCAAGAACTACATCGGCTATAAACCCATGTAGAATGTTTCAACTAAAAAAAACTGGTAAAAGTGGCTCAAGAGACTTATTTATAATTTAATTCGGTAAAGAGAATTACTGTGGCTTGTTTTTCCGTTGCTAGGTTCCGTTCCGTCGATTTGATTGTCTTATCTTAACCTTCAAACCGCGATTAGAATGGGATTCGAAAGTACTGTTGACACAACAGGGTATAAGTAAATCTAGGATATATTCATAGTTATATTCATATATTTCATAGTTTAATTGCAAAGACTTGCAGACAATGGATTAATTAATCACTCACTACATCTAGAAACAACTCGTTTCTTGGTAAATGATGTGTCATTTGTTGTATCAACAGTACTCTCGAATCCCTTTGTGATTCCGGTTTGATAATATTTACATTTAAAAAATACATATAAACACGCGTAATATAAATGAGCGGCGTTCTAGTAGGTAATCA
This sequence comes from Thaumatotibia leucotreta, assembly GCA_025490895.1. Taxonomy (NCBI): domain Eukaryota; kingdom Metazoa; phylum Arthropoda; class Insecta; order Lepidoptera; family Tortricidae; genus Thaumatotibia; species Thaumatotibia leucotreta. Next base: position 15,916 of record JALPQI010007960.1, on the reverse strand, counting down.
GCAGAATATTTCAGTCTACTGCAAGATTAGTTAATTGAGTTTGCATGTACTTAAAATAAAATTTGTAATACTGTTAGCTTCTGGGCAAAATAACTGTTAAGACTACTCATTAGTGGAAATTGTGTGGTGTATGATGTAATCTGATTTATTTATGTTTATGTTTTGTTTTGGTTATTTTTGTCCCAAATTTATATTTAAATTAAAAAATTTGACAAATAGTTCTAAAAGGATTATTCCAAGAGGTTCTGAAAGAAATAATCATTGTCACTATCGCTTTCACTCCTTCTACCTATTTAAATTGACGTTTTTTCGATGACATTGCGTTTCCCTTTTGTAAGTGAAAATTAGGCATAACAAACATAGGTTTGAGTAGAAAATTAAAAGTGAAAACTTTTATTGATATTTTCCAATATAACCCCAAAAAAAGAGCTGTTTTGAAAGAAACGGGATTGTTCCGGGAAATTTACAAAGCTACAGACAATATAAAGTGCACTTTCTGCAACTAGGGCCTGCTCCCGGTTCTCTCAGTACCGGGAATTTCCCGGTACTCCCGGTACCGAGAGAACCGGTACTGAAAATAATGTCCCGGTTCTTTCCCGGTACTATGTTAAATGAACAAGATGCCTGTTTTTTTAGAGCTGTGTAGTGTATTAACGAATATACAGATTATGTTTTTAACTCTTATGTTGCTGTGATCGTGTAAAGCACATGAGTGCTTTTGTGTGTATACATTTTTTTATATTTAATGTAAAACATTTACACATAATACAATTAATACATAAAATGGATAAAATCTATAGGTATATTATACCTCTGTAGTCCTATCCACAAAAAAGCTCTATTTAAATTATGACATGTATGATGATGACAGATGTATGGACTAGAAATCTCTGTACCTTCTATGCCTGTCCACAAAAAAAACTATCTTTGAATTAGGACATTTTGATGTTGACTAATATATACCAATATTAATAATATCAAAGGGTTTAGCAGCCTTACCGAACAAGAGGTGCCTTTCCCCACGGATGAGGTCAATATTTTAGGTGGTGTACTAGCAGGACCTAAGAATACTCCATGCTTAATATCAGCTCTAGATCTTCTTTTGTTTTAGAGTTATTCAAGATAATGTAAAATATACAGGGTGTCGTTGAAAGGGGCATATTTCGTAAACTGTTCAAGTTAAATCAACCAAACAAAATTGTGTTTGATAACAATAAAATAAACTACAAAATGCATATTTTTAACCTGCATCTTGTCCTTATTTTTCATAATAAAAAAAGGTATCTTGTTTTTTTTTCATATTTTTTTTTATTTCACGCGGAGGTACACCTACAAAAAAAATATGCATACATAGCCACTAATGTCCACTGTATACATAAATAAAAATATTTCCGTAAATCATCGTGCGTCATGCCAAAAAAAATTTTTTTCAGAAGTAGTCGTTACTGGCATACAAATAAAGTACCAGTGCAGTGTGAAGTATAAGTATAAGTTAGTGTGTAGGTATACCATCTCTCGACACTTACGTACCGCACAAAATATCATTGACGTAAATTGACTTATTAGTACATTTGCTTTATAAAAGAGAGATAAACATTTGACACATAGTATTGTTTTCGACATTTGATTTGTTGCATTTTCTGTTGGAAAATGGAAAACATTAAGTGTAAGCCTTGTGAAAAAGCCTTTTGTTTGCTATCTGTAAGTTTGCATGCACTTAGTTAATTTATATTTAATTTTTTCAACCCGCTGTTCTTTGTTAAATCACGCATGTAGCTGACTTCCACGATACAGGCTTTGCCTAGTGTGGGAGTCGTCGATAATTTGCATTATGTACTTAGTTAAATATCTTGGTTAATAAACATTTTTTACTTTACTTTTTAAAAAATATATGTGGAAAGAAAAATTGCATACAAACTGGACAAGAGGCTGATTTATATAGCAAATGCACAAGTCAATTTACGTCAATGATATTTTGTGCGGTAAGTGTCGAGAGATTGTATACCTACACACTAACTTATGTTCACACTGCACTGGTACTTTATTTGTATACCAGTAACGACTACTTCTGGAAAAAAAAAATTTCCCCTCACTAGCTCGTAAAGCGCTCGTTTATCGTTTAATACGAGCGAGTAAAAACGCTTTTTACACACTTGTGAATAAAGTAATTTGACATTGCTCTAATTCCTATAGCCCCCTACTGCCTAGTATAAGTGGATCTGTATGACCGTAGTAAAAATGCGCAATCGGAGCTCACATGTTAAATTGGTCGTTCTCATGGGTGACTTTGTAAGCCATTGGCTATATTTAAGTTCCAGAAGTAACTCTTTTCTACGATACGTTTTGACATTGAGTTTTAAATGGTTTCTTTAAGTTAATTTACATTTGGATGAGATTTGTAATCATATTTCCTCGCGATAGTGAGGGGAAAAAAATTGTATTACACTTGGCGGCAAAGTTTGTTCAACTCTCGTGCCTTGAGACCTTCGCAATGCTCAAGATTCCAGTTTTTGAACCACTCGCTACGCTCGTGGCTCAATTTTGGAATCTTTCGCTAGCTCAGGTCTCAATATTGGCACGACAGTTAAACAACAACTTTCCACCCTTGTATAATAAATAACAATTTTTTGGCATGACGCACGATGATTTACGGAAATATTTTTATTTATGTATATAGTGGACATTAGTAGCTATGTAAGCATATTTTTTTTGTAGGTGTACCTCCGCGTGAAATAAAAAAAAATATGAAAAAAAAAACAAGAAACCTTTTTTTATTATGAAAAATAAGGACAAGATGCAGGTTAAAAATATACATTTTGTAGTTTATTTTATTGTTATCAAACACAATTTTGTTTGGTTGATCTAACTTGAACAGTTTACGAAATATGCCACTTTCAACGACACCCTGTATATTTTACATTATCTTGAATAACTCTAAAACAAAAGAAGATCTAGAGCTGATATTAAGCATGGAGTATTCTTAGGTCCTGCTAGTACACCACCTAAAATATTGACCTCATCCGTGGGGAAAGGCACCTCTTGTTCGGTAAGGCTGCTAAACCCTTTGATTGTTTATTTATAGGGGTAATATTATTTCTTATTCAGATCAACAGATCAGCAAAGCAAACATGTTTTGCAAGAAATTAGTAACTCTGGCACATTGTATGGATTTAAATAATATTCTAAATGCAAATACGATCGTTTTGTTTTTTGAAACGTACAATTGTGCAGTGTAGTTACATTTCAGAATCTAAACTGCCACATTCCGTATTGCGTTTCCTTTGTTTATAAATAATACATACACATTTATTTAATTCAAAACAGCCACATGTACAGGTGTAGTGAGAAATTACTTGCCTTCGGAAACGTTCGTAAACACATGCTGTTTCAGGCAGTGTCACCGAGTCTGACTGAAGTAGCATGACAGCTATTACTGTCAGTCTCAGTGAGATAGACTGAAACAGCATGACGTTGACGAACGTTTCCGAAGGCAAGTCATTTCTCACTACATCTGTATAAATATGACACCTGTGATTGATAGACCCGAATATATTTTTAATTCAAAAAGTTGCATATCCAAATACTTACGGCAGTTTTTTTTTAGAAAAAAATCAATTTAATAGGACCAATTTTAAAATCTAAACCGCCACATTCCGTATCGTGACTCCTTTTTATATAAAGTAACACAATATTTACATATTTATTTTATTCAAAACAGCCACATATACAAATATGGCAGTTTTCCTTATAACATTCTTAGCATAATCACTTCATCACTTCTTTTTTGGATTTATGGCACTTTTTCCCAAAAATGTCATGCGTTTTGGTCAACGGTCGAGTCGCAACTGACTAAATAGTGGTTTAGCACTGAAGTTAGTAATGAAAGCGTGATAGTGCAAAAAGGGTACCTGCATAATTTTGATACTTTCTAACAACAAATCGACAGGTGTCTTAGTGCCACGTAAAACATTAGTGTTTTAATGTCGTTTTTGCAATAAAATATTTTTTCATGGTTTTTTACTTGTTTTCTACTTCTGTCTTTAATGGACGATATACAGGGTGTAAGTCTAATACGGGCGAAGCTCTTAACGGGTGTTAGTTTACGACATAATAAGGACATTAAAATAACTTTTACTTAAAAATAAATCAACAAAATTTTTCATACAAAATAATTCGGCGCGCAATGTAGAGCAACATACGCGAGTTAAAGACTCGATGACAGCTAATTTCAAAAGCAGATGACATAACTGCCATATCAACAATAACAAATGTTCGTACCTACATTGCTGCTCCGATAATCTTTAAAAAATTCTGTTGGGTCATAATTGAGAGTAACTTTAAAAAAACCTTGTAATCCATGATTAAACTAATGAATCCCATGCCTGGTTTAATTGATCGCCCGTATTAGACTTACACACTGTATAGTTTGTGAGTTTTGTGACATTTTCACAAAGGTACAACATTGTCACTTAAGCACAAGGACGCTCTAATTCGTATAAAAATACGAGCAAATTTCGTCCAATGGTACAGTCAAAGACAAAATAAGGGGTATACAAAAACGTTCAAAAATATGTCCCAAGCACTCTAATTCTGTGTAATAAGAACGTCGTAACATATTTATGAACGGATTCTTTCGATACTTATTTTTGCACTTGACTGTACGCGAATTTGAAAACGTCACATTTAATACTATAAGCGCTGCATTACGGTTTATTTATATTTCTTTGTTCAACAAACAATTTAGTAATAAAGTCAAGTCATACGCCGATGGAAGAACCGGACAGAACCGGGAGTCCCGGTACTGGTACCGCTCGGTACCGGGAAGTGAAAATCTCAGTACCGGCCCCGGTACTGCAGGCCCTATCTGCAACATAATTCTCTGTAACATGCACTGTCAAGATTTCTTTACAACATACTGCATATGTTACAATTGTTCTTTCATTTCAACCGAAAGATCTATATCTCAAACATTTCACATCTTCAATACTATGGCTATGGACCTTATACTATTGTCTTAAAGACTATTTTTTTATCTTAACTGATGAATTTTATTTAGTGACGGGTAGAAATGTGATTGTGGATTGATTTGGCAATTACGTGAGATGTTATCTTTAATTTTATAAGCTATTGTAATGGGGCTAACATTTTTTGACAGCAATTAAAATACATTTTGAGCTTTTTGATAATGATGAATATGAGTGAAGTTTTTTAATGCATTATAATTATTGATGGCCGGGTTATATAGCTCAATGCTTGCGAAACTGCAGGTTCCGGGTTCGAATTCCGGTGAAGGCAACTCTTTGCCAAAGTCAAAAGTTTCTTTATTCAAACAGAGATGGCAACAAACTCTGAATCTTCTAAGGTGCGTTCAAACCAAAAGAGCATTCGCTGTTCTTTCCCCCGATCTACGAAATCAACCAATCACGTTTTGTGTAACGATCGAATTTCGTAGAGTGGGGGGATAGAACAGCGAATGCTCTTTTGGTTTGAACGCACCTTAAGTTACACATCAAATTAATTTGTTTATTTATGAAAACATTTGTGATTAAAGAGACCACATTTTCGATGGCGCTTATGGCGTTATCTATATATATAAACGGCAATGTCCTGACTGACTGACTGACTGACTGACTTAAATCAACGCACAGCCCAAACCGCTGATCCTAGAGAGTTCAAACTTAGCATTTAGTTTCTTTACAATGTCTAGAGGCGCACTAAGAACGGATTTTTGAAAATTCATCCCTTAAATTAAATTAGTTAAATGGGGGGTTAAAGTTTGTATGGGGAAACAAGATTAGTTGAACTTTTTTATTCGAAACTTCACAGGAATGTTTTTAATAATAAATAAGTAAACACATGTTTCAGGTTTTTTGAAAATTCATTCCCTATTGGGGTTAAATGGAGGGTTAAAGTTTGTATGGGGAAATAAGATTAGTTGGGCTATTTTATTCGAAACTTCACAGGAATGTTTTTAATAATAAATAAGTAAACACATGTTTCAGGATTTTTGAAAATTCATTCCCTATGGGGGTTAAATGGAGGGTTAAAGTTTGTATGGGGAAATAAGATTAGTTGGGCTATTTTATTCGAAACTTCACAGGAATGTTTTTAATAGTAAATAAGTAAACACATGTTTCAGGATTTTTGAAAATTCATTCCCTATGGGGGTTAAATGGAGGGTTAAAGTTTGTATGGGGAAATAAGATTAGTTGGACTATTTTATTCGAAACTTCACAGGAATGTTTTTAATAATAAATAAGTAAACACATGTTTCAGGTTTTTTGAAAATTCATTCCCTATGGGGGTTCAATGGAGGGTTAAAGTTTGTATGGGGAAATAAGATTAGTTGGGCTATTTTATTCGAAACTTCACAGGAATGTTTTTAATAATAAATAAGTAAACTCAGGTTTTTTGAAAATTCATTCCCTATGGGGGTTAAATGGAGGGTTAAAGTTTGTATGGGGAAATAAGATAAGTTTGGCTATTTTATTCGAAACTTCACGTGAATGTTTTTAACAATAAATAAGTAAACACGTGTTTCAGGTTTTTCGAAAATTCATTCCCTATGGGAGTTAAATGAAAGTTTAAAGTTTATAAGGAGGAACCAGATTCGTTGAGCTATTTAATTCAAAACTTCATAGAAGTGTTCTTGCCACTGAAGATGTAGGTACTTATCTACATACCATGTTATATACGAGTATTTTACCTCGAGTACTGGTATTTTTAAAAATTTTACTCCTTAGGGGGTAAAAATGGGGTTGAAAGTTTGTATGAAAAAAGTTTAATTTTAGATTAAGAAATTTCATATTTCGTAAACTAATTTAGAATAAAAATCTAAGAAAAGTAATCTCAGGATTTTTCAAAATTCACCTCTTAAAGGGTTGAAATGGGGCTCCAAAATTTGTATGGCGAAACAAAATTAGTTGACTATTTTATCCGAAACTTCGCAGGAGTATTCTGTAAATTAAATAATTAACTAACTTAAATTCATTTTTTTTTTCGAAAAACTAACAAACAAAGGTTAATTATTTATGTTTACTTCTGGTTCTATAAATTCCAAATTTAGCACGTAGGGTTCTTTAAGGGTGTAGGGGTGGTTTAAAAAAATTAGTCAAAATTCACACCCTAAGGGGTGCAATGATGGAGGTCCACAGTTTGTATCAGAAAACTTGATTATTTAAACTATTTTTTACGAAACTTTACAGGAGTATTCCTAAACATAAAAGAATTAAGACGTGTTTTAGATTTTTTGAGAATTCAACCTCTGAAAGGGGTGAAATGGTTAAACAGTAAAAAACATCATGGATATCGTTTCTATGGTTTATCGAGTCACTGTGGTGGGGTCCTGATTGACTGACTCATCACCGGTTTAAATGTTTTGGCTTGACTATTCTAGCATAAGAGAAAAGGACGTAGCCTGTTGGGGATACATTATTGTTTTGTAGGAGGGTGAATATCTGAGCGTTTCAACCGCCTAATTTTGGTGGCATCATTTTTGCCGAAGTTCTAAACGTCTCAATGTTATACTTCGCAATTTGTGTAAGGTACCGTGCCTCCTTAAAATGACAAAGTAGCACATTGTAACGAATAGAAACTTTGAAAAAATGGTTAGGTTAAAACTGCGACCATTGCGATCCCACGCAGAAAGGAAACGGTTATTAAAATAGGTTTGAGTTAGGTTACATCTGTGACCCCACACATAAGCGAACAGCTATCCAAGTAGGTAGGTTCAGGGTTAGTTTAGAACTGCGGAATAAAAATTACTAAATTGAAACCAAACTAAAATAAGAAACCATAAAGGAAATAACTCAAGTACCATTCAAAATTCACAAATTTAAATTTATCGGAAACTATTCCTTGACAGAATGACTTGTCGATGCAATGAAAATACTTGAACCGTTGTCTTTGAAACAACATTCGATTAAATATTTGTGGCATTTAAGGCGAAACTAAAAAAACTATCACAAAATTAAAACTTATTTAGGCCACTTTTGAATCTCCTGAGAAAAAAAAAACAAAATAGCATTTATTGTTCGCAGGATTCCGTGTAACATGTATATAACTATATGCGGTCGAAATGGTAACCTCCTTCTTTTTTGAAGTCGGTTGAAAACATTTTTTTTCATAGAAGTCCAAAATCTACGCGTGCGAAGCCGCGGGCAAAAGCTAGTGATAGATAAAGACAGAATTTCTTTCATCTCACTATACCCCAAAATGCATCAAATTGCATAACACCCAAGATAGATTATCGATCATCCAATGATATTTTTCGGTCATTGCATTGTCTTCACTCGCAATAGTGACATAATAATACTTATTGATCTATAAAGAGTATAAAGGGCCATCAAACAGCTATTACTATTACGGCTGCCCTTTTATTAGTGTTACGTGGGCTGTGCGTAAAGAAATAGTAATGAGGAATGCTGTAAGGAACGGCTGTGAGTAATAACCGCTTTAAAGCTCTTGTATTGTTATGTCATCACACGCATCATTAGCCTATATCCGTCCAGTAGGACATAGGCATCTCCTAACTATACCTATCTTCGTAAGCAGGGCCGGATTTAGGGGGGCCCCGGGGCCTCCACGAAAGAGGGGCCCCCACAATCATCATCATCAACATCATCATCATCATCATCATCATCATCATATCAGCCGAAAGACGTTCACTGCTGAACATAGGCCTATCCCAAAGATTGCCACAATGACCGGTCCTGTGCTACTCGCATCCAGCGGACTCCTGCGACCTTCACCAGGTCATCAGTCCACCTTGTGGGGCCCCCACAATAGAATTTCGAAAAAAAATTTAAATTCCAACTAGTAAACACTATTAAAAAAAAATTTCGCTGTTTTCACTTATAGAAAATTTTCTTTCGCTGTTCTACCTTGCAAGTGGCTAGTGTGAGTTTTCTTTCTTTTTCTTGTCACCGTCAAAAGCCCTTTGCCCTTTTAATCTATACGTTTGTTAAATAATAAAATAATCCATACTTGTTTCCACAAAAGAATATTTATTGAAAAACTTGACTGAAAAAAATTGTCTACTTTATTTGGAAAATAATTGGGGGCCAGGGGTCTCCACTCCTTTGTTGCCCCGAAGCCTCTCAACCTTTAAATCCGGCCCTGCTCATTCGTAAGGCCCACCACACTATTTTCTTTAAATCACATTTTGAACCTTGCTGTGTAAGGAAGCCGTGTGGTGATGACAGTAAGAATACATTTATCACCACCCCAACTATTCAATCTTCCGAAAAAAATTAAGTCCGAAACGAGTGGAGATAAAATTGAATCAGGACCAAAGGGAGTTTGAGCACTTGACTATACTTAATACTTCAATTGAAACTATTTGTGTTAGTTTTTAGTAAAACGTGCCACTTTGTCGCTTACCATAAAGACGAGATCACCTTGTATCTTAAATTGACAAAGCGGTTTTATGGCAAACGACAAAGTGGGACGTTTTACTAAACTCACTCATATTTTTTTTTCAAATAAAAATTATTTTACTATTTTTATAGTAAATCCAATCTTGCTTGGTTTTTCTTAATAGTTTTCGTAGAAGTTTCTTTGAATTGTGGCTCTTTATCAATGTGGTTGACTAATAATGCGACCTATATTTATATATAAACCGTTTAAAATTTGTTTTGGATTATTTTGACAGTTGTATGATGAAAACATCTTTGGTGTCATGTTATGCAAATTAAGCAATCACTTTATTAATCATTACATGTTCAATCATTAATCATCGAAATCAATTAAGAAGCCATATAATTAATTTTGCTTTATAGCTCCATAGTAGGCAATTAAATGTCAAACTCTGTTATACTATTTTACAACTATAATTGGTATAGGTAGATTCCTTTACCTATACGAATATTCGTATGTTTCAAATAGCCCATTTCTATGTCCCACTGCTGGACAAAGACCTCCCCTCTCGTTTTCCATTCCGTCTTCTTGGTCGTAAGTTCCGGTGAAGATATTTAAAATACATAGCTACTTAAGTATATTTTTGACGGACCCACGGGAAGAGTTAGTGTGGTGGGTGTATTCTTACTCCCGTCACCACACGGCACAACAAATCCGAATCAATATTTAACTCATTTTCCTCTCACCACGGGCTATTAAACAACCAGCCTTACAGACTAATATTAATATTGTGTAATGTTTAAATGTAAAATAATTAGGTGTGAGCGTAATTGCGATAATCCATTTGACCGCGGTCCACTTTCTGACGGACAGACGGACGGACGGACGGAGAAAGGCAAGATTTGCGCGAAGACGATAATTGTTGGTGCGTGTGTCCACTGTCCAATACACGTCTAAATAATCGCAAAATAAGACTTAAAGAAGCGACCATACTGCACGCACGTATGCGTATTGGGTGCTTAGATAAGTTGCCAATCGCTAACGCTTAATCGTCAATCGTAATAAACGAAAGGCAGCTAACTGTCTTCGTTGCACTAATATGAAAGAGTAAGAGAGAGAAAGAGAGGGAAAACTACGCTACGCTATTAAGCCTTAGCGATTAGCAACTTGGCTCAGCATCCTGGCCTACTACCGCAAACAGCGAATGTCGTAAATTTCGGGGATTTGTCTCTGTCACTGCAACGAAAGCGTCATTAGAGTGACATAGATAAATTTACGACATTCGGTGTTCGCGGTAGGGCCGTAGTTTTACCGCGTGGTCCCCACACCACAGTTTAAAGGCCGTGCCTCACCGGATGCGGGACCAGCAAGCGATGTGCCATCTACTATGACATTTACATAAGCTACAACGCACACGCCACGTACACGCGCACGCACATCTGGACACGCATCCAGTTTGGCGTGGCGTGGCCTTAAAAGATTACGGTGTTTCGTTTCTAATTTCCTGGGGCCACCTTCTGACTTTGCACCATTAAGCTCTATGATATATCTAATACTGCATACATATAATTATGTGTGCAGTTAATTATACTTCAGCACGATATAATCATATATCGGGAAAGTGGACCAAAAACTCGCAGGGTTTGATGAATGATATATAAAAATATACTACTTTACAAAACAGTCTTATCTTTTGCTATGTGGAATTGTTTAAATAAGTTAAGAAAAAATATTAGTTACATAGTGATACATACCTACTTAAATTACTTAACGTAAGGGTATCGTAACGGCAATTATTATAATATTCGATAAAATAGATACGCGTCTTTAAAGCAATACAAGGAAGACTTCTTCTTTGTAATAACATTTGTCTTAGTTAATAAATCCTATTCTCACACATAAAATAATCGTCATACAATGCGAAATAGAATTGTTATTAAAAACCTTATATATATACCTATATTACGTAACAGAATGAAGTTTTACACCTCTATTTCATTGTCTACGTCTATGTCTTAATACATAAATCTAGCTATTCTCATATAAATATTAATTTTACGTTTTTTCGCGTAGTTAAAGTACGTGATTGTTAAAGATTTGCACGGGTGCTATCGATCACTAATGTGGAAGTTGATGTTAGTCATTACATAAAATGTGGCGCAAATTTATTTACCTGCCTACTCTTTAAGTAAAAATATCCCATTGGCGTTCATCATAAATATACAGAATTGACTTGTATGCCCTTATGGCAAACGATAAAGTGGACTGTTTTTTACTAAACACCTCACAAATGATATACAAATCACACCATCAGCCTATCGCAGTCCACTGCTGAACTTAGGCCTCTCCCAGTAACTTTGCGTGAACGCATCAGGAAGCCCATAATCGTTTTATTGATTGGTGATCACAAGTAATGTGTCCATCAAGATGACGGCTGCTGCCCATCATCAACCCTTAATAAATGAATGGTTAGTAACACTTCCATCCCTTAGTCGACTCTTGCGACACCCGCGGGAAGTTGGGGTGTTGACAAATGTATTCTTACCGTCGTCACCACGTGGTGCAAATGATATAACTCATATTAACATCCGTCAAATATCGGACCGGACGGAACAACGGACACTCGCTCGCGACATGTGATAGATCGAACCGCAAAATCCCGCGCACCCGTTATTTCTTACGTCATGTTATCACGTGACCCACACGTCATAGGTCCAGTTAGTATAATTGTATTTTATGTATGTAACCTACATCAAATTGTTTATCAATGTCTAGAATAATTAAATATCATGGTACAGTCTTAAGGTGCATTCAAACCAAACGAGCATTCGCTATTCTATCCCCCTACTCTACGAAATTCGATCGTTACAAAAACGTGATTCGTTGATTTCGTAGAGCGGGGGATAGAATAGAAAAATGCACGTTTGGTCTGAATGCACCTTAAACAAATCGACCTAATAGTCCTCCTGTACCAAAAGGCTTGTGTTAAAAAAATATTATATGAATATTTTGGGATATATCTCATACAATTCGACCTATTTCCACTGCAAGCTCAATTAGGGCTTGTAACGTGGGTACCAGGCGACGATGTATCTATACAGGGTGTAAGTCTAATACGGGCGAAGCTTTTAACGGGTGTTAGTTTACGATATAATAAGTACATTCAAATAACTTTTACTTAAAACAAGAGCAACAAAATTTTCCATACAAAATAATTCGGCGCGCAATGTAGAGCAACATACGCGAGTTAAACACTCGTTGACAGCTAATTTCAAAAGCAGATGACATAACTGCCATATCAACAATAACAAATGTGCGTACCTACATTGCTGATCCGATAATCTTAAAAAAAATCTGCAGGGTCATAATTAAGAGTAACTTAAAAAAAACCTTGTAATCCATGATTACACTAATGAATCCTATGCCTGGTTTAATTGATCGCCCGTATTAGACTTATACACTGTATAATAAAATTAATAAATCTATATATATAAACGGCAATGTCCTGACTGACTGACTGACTGACTGACTGACTGACTGACTGACTGACTTAAATCAACGCACAGCCCAAACCGCTGGTCCTAGAGAGTTCAAACTTGGCATGTACATTCTTCATAATGTTTAGAGGCGCACTAAGAACGGATTTTTGAAAATTCATCCCGTAAAAGGGTTAAATGGGGGGTTAAAGTTTGTATGGGGAAATAAGATTAGTTGGGCTATTTTATTCGAAACTTCACAGGAATGTTTATAATAATAAATAAGTAAACATGTTTCAGGTTTTTTGAAAATTCATCCCTTAAAGGGGTTAAATGGAGGGTTAAAGTTTGTATGGGGAAATAAGATTAGTTGGGCTATTTTATTCGAAACTTCACAGGAATGTTTTTAATAATAAATAAGTAAACACATGTTTCAGGTTTTTTGAAAATTCATCCCTTAAAGGGGTTAATTGGAGGGTTAAAGTTTGTATGGGGAGATAAGATTAGTTGGGCTATTTTATTCGAAACTTCACATGAATGTTCTTAACAATAAATAAGTAAACACATATTTCAGGTTTTTTGAAAATTGATTCCCTATGGGGGTTAAATGGAGGGTTAAAGTTTGTATGGGGAAATAAGATTTGTTGGGCTATTTTATTCGAAACTTCACATGAATGTTTTTAACAATAAATAAGTAAACACGTATTTCAGGTTTTTTGAAAATTCATTCCCTATGGGGGTTAAATGGAGGGTTAAAGTTTGTATGGGGAAATAAGATTAGTTGGGCTATTTTATTCGAAACATCACATGAATGTTTTTAACAATAAATAAGAAAACACTTGTTTCAGGTTTTTTGAAAATTCATTCCCTATGGGGGTTAAATGGAAGGTTAAAGTTTGTATGGGGAAATAAGATTAGTTGGGCTATTTTATTCGAAACTTCATATGAATGTTTTTAACAATAAATAAGTAAACACGTGTTTCAGGTTTTTTGAAAATTCATTCCCTATGGTGGTTAAATGCAAGGTTAAAGTTTGTAAGGAGGAACCAGATTCGTTGGGCTATTTAATTCAAAACGTCATAGAAGTGTTGTTGCCAATGAAGAAGTAGGTACTTATCTACATACCTCTACCATGTTATATAGTTCGAGTATTTTACCTCGAGTACCTGTATTTAAAAAAAATACTCCTAAGGGGGTAAAAATGGAGTTGAAAGTTTGTATAAAAAAAGTTAAGTTTTAGATTAAGAAATTTAATATTGCGTAAACTAATTTAGAATAAAAATCTAAGAAAAGTAAAACAGGATTTTTCAAGATTCACCTCCTAAAGAGTTGAAATGGGGCTCCAAAGTTTGTATGGTGAAACAAGATTAGTTGGACTATTTTATCCGAAACTTCACATGAATGTTCTTGACAATAAATAAGTAAACACGTGTTTCAGGTTTTTTGAAAATTCATTCCCCATGGGGGTTAAATGGAGGGTTAAAATTTGTATGGGGAAATAAGATTAGTTGGGCTATTTTTTTCGAAACGTCACAGGAATGTTTTTAATAATAAATAAGTAAATACGTGTTTTAGGTTTTTTCAAAATTCATTCCCTATGGGGGTTAAATGGAGGGTTAAAGTTTGTATGGCGAAATATGATTAGTTGGGCTATTTTATGCGAAACTTCACTTGAATGTTTTTAACAATAAATAAGTAAACACGTGTTTCAGGTTTTTTGAAACTTCATTCCCTATGGGAGTTAAATGGAAGGTTAAAGTTTGTATGGGGAAATAAGATTAGTTGGGCTATTTTATTCGAAACTTCACATTAATGTTTTTAACAATAAATAAGTAAACACGTGTTTCAGGTTTGTTGAAAATTCATTTCTTATGGGGGTTAAATGGAAGGTTAAAGTTTGTAAGGAGGAACCAGATTCGTTGGGCTATTTAATTCAAAACGTCATAGAAGTGTTGTTGCCAATGAAGAAGTAGGTACTTATCTACATACCTCTACCATGTTATATAGTAAGAGTATTTTACCTCGAGTACTTGTATTTAAAAAAAATACTCCTAAGGGGGTAAAAATGGGGTTGAAAGTTTGTATGAAAAAAAGGTTAGTTTTAGATTAAGAAATTTCATATTGCGTAAACTAATTTTGAATAAAACTCTAAGAAAAGTATTTCCAGGATTTTTCAAAATTCACCTCCTAAAGGGTTAAAATGGGGCTCCAAAGTTTGTATGGCGAAACAAGATTAGTTGGACTATTTTATCCGAAACTTCGCAGGAGTATTCTGTAAATTAAATTTAATGAGAACATAAATAATTATCCTTTATTTAAAATTTTCGAAAAACAAACAAAGGTTAATTATTTATGTTTACTTCTGGTTCTAGAGATTCCAAGTTTAGCACGTAGGTTCCTTTAAGGGTGTAGGGGTGGTTTAAAAAAATTAAGTCAAAATCCACACCCTAAGGGGTGCAATGATGGGGGTCCAGAGTTTGTATGGGAAAACATGATTATTTAAACTATTTTATCGGAAACTTTACAGGAGTATTCCTAAACATAAAAAGATAAAGATGTGTTTTAAGTTTTTGAGAATTCAACCTCTGAAAGGGGTGAAATGGTTAAACAGTAAAAAAACATCATGGGTATCGTTTCTATGGTTTATCGAGTCATGGCGGGAGTCCTGATTGACTGACTCATCACCGGTTAAATGTTTTGGCTTGACTATTCCACCATAAGAGAAAAGGACAAAGCTTGTAGCGGATTACATTATTGTTTTGTAAGAGGGTGAATATCTGAGAATTTCAACCGCTTAATTTTGTTGGTATCGTTTTTGCCGAAGTTTCTAAACGTCTCAATGTTATACTTCACCATTTGTATAAGGTATCGTGCCTCCTTAAAATGACAAAGTAGCACGTTGTAACGAATATAAACTTCGACAAAAATTATGCTACCAAAATTAGGCGGTTGAAACACTTAGATATTCACCCAGGAAATGACGATGCCTGCGTTGCTAATTTTAATTCGTGTAGTTTATTTGTAATTCAGTATGTATTTAATTATGTCATACTAATATGCTGTTCAATGAAACAGACTTCAGA
>JALPQI010007959.1:0-50929 GCA_025490895.1 Thaumatotibia leucotreta | reverse complement strand
TATTTGGAGACAAACGTGGCTACCATTTTTTTGATCGTGCTGCGAGAACGAACAACTTTTGTCGGCTTCGGTTCGTCTTCGTAAACCCAAACTCGAGATTGGTTTTTCGATTCAGGCTCATATGCGTAAATCCATGATTCGTCACCTGACACAATACTAAAAACGGCATTTGAGCTTCCTCCATTAAATCTTTTTAAAGTTTTGCGGCACCAATTGACACGTATCGTTTTCTGGTCGTCAGATAACAAGTGAGGAATCCACCGGGAAAATAACTTCCGCACGCCCAACTCTTGTTGTAAAATAACTTGTACCTGACTCATTCCAATGCCTAAAGTCTCCTGAATCTCCCGATATGTAACATGCCTATCTTCCTTTATCAGTTGGCGAACAACATCGATGTTTTGATCGGTAACGGCTGTTTTCGGTCGACCCTCACGTACGTCATCCGCAAGAGACACACGGCCACGTTGGAATTCCGAATACCACCTGTATATGGTCGTCTTTGAAGGTGCTTCACTACTAAAAGCAATAGTTAATCGGTCTCCACATTGTTGTTGTGTTAATCCACTTTTAAAGTCATAATAAATCATTGCTCTAAAACTTTCGCGGGGTTATGTATAGCTCCATTTTCACCAGCGACTCAACGACTTTAAAAAACAATTGAAAATCGGACATTGTTTTTTTTTTTCTAAGTGGCCAGTGTTTTCGAATAATGAGACTATGCTTGTAAGAAAGAGGTATAACACATGTCAAATATACGTTCCTAAGTATTAAATTCCTGGTCGTCTTTGAAGGTGCTTCACTACTAAAAGCAATAGTTAATCGGTCTCCACATTGTTGTTGTGTTAATCCACTTTTAAAGTCATAATAAATCATTGCTCTAAAACTTTCGCGGGGTTATGTATAGCTCCATTTTCACCAGCGACTCAACGACTTTAAAAAACAATTGAAAATCGGACATTGTTTTTTTTTTTCTAAGTGGCCAGTGTTTTCGAATAATGAGACTATGCTTGTAAGAAAGAGGTATAACACATGTCAAATATACGTTCCTAAGTATTAAATTCCCGAAATTTTCAGGGCATCCTACGTAGTTTCTTTTGTTTCAAACTCGAACGGTGAATAAACACAACTTGTTACTATACTTAGTTGCCGATTTCTAAGAGTGAACTTTTGACAGTTTTAAAAATGTGCCAGGGCTGGGTGTCCCAAGATTATGGGACATGAACTTGAAGGGAAAGTACCTTAAATATCGTAGATAGGATATTTCGCTGAAATATTTTATTTTATTTTGGAAATTAAATAATAGGTACTGGATTAAAAAAAAATCTGGCTTTTTCTACGCATTTAACCCCCTCAAATTGGTAGGTACAGTCAAAATAAAGTATTGACAAAAATGTTTCCCAGTGCACTCTAATTCTGTGTAATAAGAACGTCATGAC
The DNA here is from genome assembly GCA_025490895.1 of Thaumatotibia leucotreta. NCBI lineage: Eukaryota > Metazoa > Arthropoda > Insecta > Lepidoptera > Tortricidae > Thaumatotibia > Thaumatotibia leucotreta. The sequence continues at coordinate 49,490 of JALPQI010007959.1, read as the reverse complement.
ATATTTATGAGTGGATTCTTTCGATGCTTATTTTTGCACTTGACTGTACTTTAATACAAACATTTTTTTCGTAATTTTGTGATGGCATTCGAAAGAATAGATAAAAAATAACATTTTTTCTTAAGACACATTATCTAAAACTAAAAGAATATTAACCAATAATGTTTGGTTCAAAATGCGAAAAAAAATTGTAGGTACTTTGTTCGATTTCCGGGTCTAGCAAGTATTTTTTTGAAAAACTTTGAATTCAGTTTTATTTGCCTTTAAAACTTATATACTTACTTTCCCTTCATGTCCCATAGTCATGGGACGCCTTGTATATGACGTTAAGACTATCGGAAAACTGGTGAGTCTTACCCTCATATTAATAAGGATTAATCTATAACTGTCAAAAGTTAATTCTTAGAAATCGGCAATTATAGTTCTCTACTTTTAATAGGTAAGTCTTGACACGAAAGGCATAAGGTCGGATTTACCAATTCCTCTGACTTGTATGTGTAACTTTTTCCATTTGACCGAGATAAAGGCGTCACCGTAAGTATTTTTTTGAAAAACGAGATTTTAGTAGGTAAAGCTTTCACCGTGGACTTTGGCTTTCTAGGGTGCTGCGTCCTTTTAAATTTTAATATAATTATCTCCTGCGGTAATAGAGGTTTATCTACACAAATATCGTTAAGTGCTCTAAACGCGTTCAGATACAATAGACAATGACCAGCATTACCCACCATCAGAACTTGGCACATACATAAAGTTAACATTATATACGATTTTTCCGGAGGTTATGAGTTTTAAATTTGGAACAGCTGTCAGATTCAAGTGGGGTGTCTATTCTGGTATCTATAGATATTCAGCCAGTCATCGACACAAAAAGTTAATTCAGTATGTTTTTTAGTTACAATCGGACGATATTTTCATATCGAGTGACACAAGATTAGGGACATCACTCGATTGTCTATGATTTAAAAAAAAATTACAGAGATTCAAATCGCTGCCATTCTGAGCAGCTGTCTTTTGTTTGTTGGCTTACTACTACAAGTGAACAATTGTGAAAAAATTTGAATACTTTGTGATAATACTGATAATTACTTGATAATGAGTGGCAGTGACTCGGATAACGATATGAGCACTCCGACTGCAACTAACAACCTGTTGCCGCAAAAGTAGAGAGCCAAGTATGAGAAAGCTTTGTTTCTGAACGCATTTTAGAGCACTTATGATATGTGTGTAGATAAAGTAGTGTATGCAACTATACGTAATCAGGCATTACAACACTCGTGTGATGCTATTATGAAACTCACCTTCGGTTCGTTTCATAAACCCACACTCGAGTTGTAATGCCCCTCATTACGTACGGTTGCATAAACTACTATAGTGTTACCACTACCTCTTAAGATTGTTTATTCTTCGGTATTTTTTATCCTGATGGGGAGTCCAAAGTGCAATAGTAAAGTGGGGCAAGAATAAGATTGAACGGTTTTTAATGGGGTAAGACAAAAAATCGTCCTTCTGGCACAGCGTATAGAGGTAGTTTTTTGTCTTACCCCATTAAAAAACCGTTCAATCTTACCCCACCTTACCTTAAATAGTATTTTATTGTATTGGTTCTGACTCTCAACAACCGACTACTTACCTACATTGAGTAATTCAGACCTTGTGACATAATTTGCAAATTATCATTAGATTGAGCTTGGGCCTTGCTAGGACACTTTCGTAATAACTTGATAATTATCGATACGATAAGACTGGTCGCTCGGGGATAAAGTGTATCGAAGTTCATGGAAACTAGTTATCAGAAGCCTTGCCAATTGATGAAGAGCTATTTCTGCTTGTATTGAGCAAATGCACTCATAACTCTATTATACGAACTTAATATGGCACAACCCTGGCCTATTACCGCGAACACCGAAGTTCGTAAATTTCGGGGACTTAGCTCTGTCACTCCAACGAAGGCGTCATTAGAGTGACAGAGAAAAATCCCCGAAATTTGCGAACTTCGATGTTCGCGGTAGCAGGCCTGCGCGTACGGCCGGTACCTACGCCGTGCGGCATTGCATTTCACGGCCTTGCCCGACTATTGGGTTTTAATTGGTTTCTGGTGTAGGGGAGAGTGGGTAGGATTCGTACAGCGGGAGCATTCGTACAGTGGCCATATCTCCGCTATCCGACACGCGAACATGTTCATGTTTTTATGTACAACGGCCACTAATATGCATAACTTACCACCGAGAAGGGATGGAAATATGTCAGCTAGTTTCTTCAAAAGAAATTAAAACGTGTTTTTGACACCTCCAAGTAATTATAAGAGTCATTTTAAATGCATTTATTTCAGAAAGCTTTGCTTAGTTACGAACGTAATTAAATATACTTCATAAGCTAATATTTGAACTACATATGAAATTGTTTATTTTATGATTAGGATACCGGTTATTGTTATTTTTTGTTTTAACTTTTTCATTTTTGGTTGGGGTACCTTCGTACAGCCAAGAATGTATGAGAATCCTTACTGTACGAATGCACCCGAATATTTTTGTTTAGTGAGAATATTGTTATTTCCAAATGAAGTCGGTGATATATGAAAAAAATATTTGTAAATAAATACAGACAGTTGAGAAAAAAACTAGTACTGTTGTAAAAAATACTATGTACGAAGATATCCCACGCATGGGGCGCTTTCGTACAATTTTCATTTTTTGGGAAAAACTATCTGACGTTCTTCCCCCACTTCTTATTAGCTCTAAGCCGATCTACTATTGAAGCCAGATAATGTAGCCACCAAGCAGCATTAATTTCATTTAAAAATTGCTAGTAGTTTTTTTTCTACGAGGCATAGAGTAAAAAGTGTACGAATCCTACCCACTCTCCCCTAGTGTTCGAAATTTTGTCTGGTTGCGACTAGGTAAGTTTTGACCAATAATATGATAATATTTTATTCTTAAAGCAGCACCTAGGCATACCTAAGTACAGTGTTGGGGTGAGGGGGGGAGGGGGGCATTGCTCCCTCTGTATATACGCACATGACAAAGTTTATAAGAAAGCTTCGTAATTATTTAAGTATCTTTTAGTAGCGACGACAACGGATTCTAACATTTCGTAGCGGCGTGTAGCGTTTGCGACCGCAAAACCGCATTCCGCGTAGGTTTTTTGCGTAGCAACGAGTGTGTCTGTGTAGCACCTCTCACTTTCGGGATTGTTTTACAAATAAAACGAAAAATATAATTATTATACCTCATACTGAAAAAAACAGCAGGAGCAGAATGGCTATAAAAGGTCATTTTGTACAACTCCCCGGAATTATCTACGAACCTCGCTCAATGGGTAGCGCATTATACCGGGCGAAATCTTGTACGTGATACAATAGTTATTTGTTATACAAGGGTGCAAAGTTGTATTTTACCCGCGAGTATGAAATTGAAACACGAGCAAGCGAAAGGATTCTATAGTTGAACCACGAGCGAAGCGAGTGGTTCTAAAATAGAATCCTGAGCAGCGAGTGTTTTAACATACGAGAAGTAAAATACATTTGCACCCGTGTGTAACACAAAACTTTTTCCCTCACTATAGCGAAAAACTCAAAAAAGGTAATTATTTGTTCACATTACAATCATCATCGGGTTAGTGATAATAATTTTCCAAATGCATCATGTATTTAATGCAAGATTTTGTCGCAGTAAACTTACCACGAAAAAGTAAACGCAGCACGATTTTAACACATTCCTGTAGTTGCACACCAACGCCAATGCATTATTAAATCATTCTCATTCATTATTTTTACAAAATTATAACAGTACACCCTGAAAGTTGTTTAGTTTACTATTTTTATGCGTGTTCGAGTCGGTAAATAAAGATTATAACCTATAATATTCTTTGACAATGTTGACGTTGACATTTTCTGCGTTTTGTGATTGCATCTAGTCATCTTATCATCATTCACTAAAACAATTGTTACTTATGGAATTTTAGGATTTATATGTTAAAATCATCATATTATTGTATTTTACAGTAAATTCTCAAATAAATTATTTAATTATCATTAATATGGAACAATTTCCATGAGCATTTTACGTTTTGTTATTCCAAAACCAAGATCATTACTTTGCCACACAAGTGAATAATATGCGTTTTTACACGTTCGTATTAAAGGATAAACGAGCACTTTACGAGCTAGTGAGGGGAAATAGTTATTTGTTATACAAGGGTGCAAAGTTGTATTTTACCCGCGAGTATGAAATTGAAACACGAGCAAGCGAAAGGATTCTATAGTTGAACCACGAACGAAGTGAGTGGTTCTAAAATACAATCCTGAGCGCAGCGAGTGTTTTAACATACGAGAAGTAAAATACATTTGCACCCGTGTGTAACACAAAACTTTTCCCCTCACTATAGCGAGGAAACTCAAAAAAGGTAATTATATGTTCACATTACAATCATCATCGGGTTAGTTATAATAATTTTCCAAATGCATCATGTATTTAATGCAAGATTTTGTCGCAGTAAACTTAGGACGAAAAAGCAAACGCAGCACGATTTTAACACATTCCTGTAGTTCTACACCAACGCCAATGCATTATTAAATCATTCTCATTCATTATTTTTACAAAATTATAACAGAACACCATGAAAGTTGTTTAGTTTACTATTTTTATGCGTGTTCGAGTCGGTAAATAAAGATTATAACCTATAATATTCTTTGACAATGTTAACGTTGACATTTTCTGTGTTTGTGTTTAGTCATCTTATCATCATTCACTAAAACAATTAATTGTTACTTGTGGAATTTTAGGATTTATGTATTAAAATCATCATAATATATAAAGGTTTGTATTTTACACTAAATTCTCAAACAAATGATTTAATTATCATTAATATGGAACGATTTCCATGAGCATTTTACGTTTTGTTATTCCAAAATCAAGGTCATTACTTTGCCACACAAGTGAATAATATGCGTTTTTACACGTTCGTATTAAAGGATAAACGAGCACTTTACGAGCTAGTGAGGGGAAAATATAATTTTGTATCATGTAAAAGATTTCACCCTGTAGTGAGATTCGCAAATATTTCTGAAGGGTAGTAAAATTGTATCGATCTATATACCTACTGCAAGTTTCGTTCACTTCACTCGTTATACAATGTGTTACCATGACCCAGGCTTTTACGAAAATGGGTAATAATACGCATTATTGGCAATCGTTTTCAAGTATTAAGAGTTGACAAATATTTAAATTAACTGTACAATTATTTTTATTTCGTTCGAACGATCAATGTAACGCGTGTACTGCTTAGTTGTCAAACGTTGCGAGTAGCTGCGATCTGTCATTGTCAAGTGCCAATTAACGATTTATTTTGAAGTACATTGCTTCTCAATTAAGTTTTCTTAGAAAGATAATTACTTTTAAAATTAGGATTTTTAAACAAATAATGCACAAGGTTTGGCTAAGAATCTGCATCTCAATCCTCGGTTCAAATAAAAGCCTGCATCATGTTAACACACTGTATATCCGTATCCCGGCGGTTTTACTAAGAATACAGTCATCTTGCTAGTCTACGTCCCTGTTTCTTACTTAAGTAAATGCCTGCCTTCCACTATACGAGTGTTGCGGACTCATTAATGACTCGGTTCAGGTTCAACGCTGGCAAAGTATTAGTAATGCTATTATGACTGCGAGTGTCATCACGTCATCAGCGATGAAAGTCAAACGTAGCTATTAATTAGTCCGCTCCTCTCGCGGTGGAAAACGGGCATAACTGTTACGCTCTTAGTACCTAGATAAAGTAGATAACCTATACGAGAGTAGATGGTCTACTGTACAAATATGTTTGCTCACAGCAATGCTGATAAATATCCCGATAACACGTTCTAATCTATACGATACTTAGGATAGTAATCACAATTAGTTATTTCAAAACACCAGCTATTAGCTACCTTCACATGATTGTATTGTATCAATAGAGTAGGTAAATGAATATGCAGATTTAACTTAAGTAGGTATTTAAAGCATGTTCACGAAATAAAGTATTTGCTGTATATTTTTTTTATGAGATCATACCTTTTTATGGATGTTTTACAAAGAAGAGCTCTCTGCCTATCTTCTCGGACGCTGTGGTTGATATTTATATGAATTTCCCCATAGTTATTTATGGACTTTTATTGAAACTTCAGGATTTTAGTAGTGTTTCTTCTTATTTTACCATTTTGGGTCTTTTAGTTTCCCAATGGGTCTTAACTAAATAAACTATTAAATGCATAGGATCTAATAAACTGTGAATCTCGTGTCTACAATTTTTATTAACTACCTATTTCAAGTCTAACATTGTTGAAATCGTCTCGGAAGATCGCACTTTTTTGAGCCTGAACTTTTGCATTATCTGAAGTCTATTGATTTTGACCACTTTTAACTGTTCCTGTTCCTGACCTCACTGTTGTATAGTTTTGATTTGTTATAGAGAGCTTATTTTGCCAGAAGTGCAGAAAACCTTGCCGCTCTCGTATCAGGCTCTACAGTCATCAAAGCTTTGTCTCATTTGACACTTGTTTGAATCGTCTGTAATAGACGCAAAGGGCAATGATGGTGAAATAGAACTGAAAACTCCCACTTGGGCCACTTGCACAATCCTGGGTTAACAAAGAAAGAGAAAGGCTGAAGAAGAAGTGTTACTTAGTAAACCTTCAGCCTTTCTACGTCCACTGCTGGACATAGGCCTCCTCCATTGCACGCCATTCGATCTCACGATCTTCTGCCGTTCGCTCATCTACAGTTTCCCCGCAATTTTAACGATATAGTCGCCCGTTATTCATCAGGTTGGTAGTCTACTTACCTCATTTTCAAATTCATGGCCTAGCCTACTAGCACTGGCTAGGGACTTGACAACTAACATCCACTATCATCACGTGTACGTGTTGTGTGTGTGTGTGTGCTTCAATTTTTGTCTATAATACAAGTTGAAGTTTAATTCTCACACATATTTACCTACATATCTAACCATTAAACCTCGAGTTAGATTGTACAAACGGACTTAAATGGTTAAGCAAAGCACTAGGTACCTACTCGTACTCGTATTTTCTTTGTCACTCTTTGGTACAATGTACCTACAAGGATTTTTCAAGAATAGCTCCTTATTAAAACCGTAAAGTTTAGTAACACCCACTTTATGGCACGTAACTTTGTACAGTTTCGTCTAATAATATGTATACATTCCAGAACGTGTGGCCAAGGTATAAGGATCAAAATTGTTTACATATTTTTAGAGCCGACCGCCCGCTGGGAACCTGGGACTTGCTTTTATTGCTGCTGGGGTTTATTAACTTTATGTTCCCTTAATTCGTCATTTGACAGTAATAACAATTTAAACGATTTTAACGAGAATTTAATTTATTATGTGGTGTTGACTCGAGATAATGATAATGACACTGGCAAGTCATCAAAATGCAGCTTCGTAAATATTTCATTGAACAACCACTGGTGGTTGTCGTAATTATTTTATGTTTTGTACTTTATAGTATTGAGTAAAACCTGCAGAACTTTATCTACGTATCTAGATATTTAACAGTTAAGGGCCACATATTAAAATCATGGGTGTATTTTTTAATAGTAAATCAGCTAGCTAGTTCTATATATGCAAAACGCGTTTGTGAGATTTTATGCAAAGCTCTGTCGTCTATTGGTGCATAAATAATTTTGCCACAACTACAAAATATACCAAAAAAAAAACAAGTGATTTCAAATTAAAATATAGGGATGAAGAGGTAGGAACTTAATAAGGTAATTTCTGATTTGAAACATAAATCAGTGAGTTTTTTACACAGTTTTAATAGCCATGTTGCTAAGGTTATTGGGCCTTAAATCAGGATCTTTTCTGCCCACCCTGCTTTAGTACGAATTAATAATCTACGAGGATAATAGAGTCGAAACTTCATTCAGTTCAGTATTAATAATCTAATCTTAATGAAGAAATGCACAACCAACTATAAAGGAATTTTCCTTTGCACTGAAACCTTAACTAGCACAAAGTAGACCAACCGCTTAGTGCTAAGTGGTTCATAATCATAAGTCAAAAATTATGTTCCCACAGGCGAGATAAGTTTCATTTAGCGGCGACTTGCGCTGCGCATTCAACAAGGGAACATTCCCGTATTCCCACCGGGTAAAGCGGTTGAATATGATAAACGAATTCATACACTTCAAGCTAAACCGCTCCTGCGGAAGGGCACTAAAAGCATCTCCAGAGTTGTCATTTTAATATACTTACCTACTGATGTAATGAATTGTCGTTGTTCATTGAGCTTTCGCTAGCAGACCGTCGCCTAACTTCGCCGCGCACCGCTCAGATTGAACATAAAAATTCATTAATCCTTCTCTGACTCACGACTGAGTCATAACGAGTGAGTAAGCAGACAGTACGTCCTAAGTTCTCTCGGTCGCTCAACGTTTTCGCTCCCAGGCTCCAGTTTCCCATAGGCTTCAGGCTTTTCAGTTTTCAGGGAGTCGCGGGGGAGACCGCGCGTCGCCGGCCACGTTACCGGCAGAACAGTTTCATGCAAAATGATTAAATAACCAAGTGGCACCGCGAGCCAATCAAGCAGTCTAGTGATGCTATTAAATATCGGAACCTTCTGTGATAAAGTGTTATGTTGACAAATCGAATACACAAGCGAACGATTAGTGCTAAGAGACAGTAAATCGCATCGCGTCAGGAGTCGCGACGGATTTCGGGGTAAGTATATATTTTTTTGTTTTCTTGTTATTATCGATTGGTGTTTTTGTTTTGACGAGGGCCGCTGGTTAAAGGTTACGACCTTTGGCCTGGGAGCCTGGAGCGTGGCGTTATCTAACCGCTCGCCAGGGACGCACCAATAGCAGGTACGTTGAGGTATTTCAATGACAAGTACTAATCTAATATCTCAATTATTATACATTAAATTTTAAGAGACTAAAAGGACTTACTACCTAATTAAGATTAAGCATTATTTTTTAATTCGGTAAATGATTTGGTTACATACCTACACCATATAATTAAAACTAGGGTTGCCGAACAGAAAAAAATATGACATCGTAATATTTCAATATCCAAGTAAAATAAGATTAAAGGTACTTAAAGTTAAGGCTGGAAATACCTAGATCTTGTGATTATTATGACAGATTTATACTGAAACTAAATTTTTATCCATGGTCTTAAAACATATTTGAATTTCGCTTAGTGTGATCTTTAGTTTAAATAAGTACCTACTTACTATAAATATACAGTATACATAAATAGACAGTTGGTATTTCCATTTAATCATACAATTTATGAGGTCATATTTTACCTATTGGTAGACTCACGCAGAAACGATTTATTTCTTGCGGTTAGTATTCGTCCGCTGTAAGAATAATAGTGTCCTTTCTACTCACTGATTAATGATTAGTTTAGGTACTTGGTGACGGCAGTAAGAATACATTAGTCACCACCGGCCACCCCAACTCTTCCCGTGGGTGTCGTAAGGATCGACTACGGAATTGAGGTGCCGCTGACCATTTATTTATTTAAGATTAATGATGGGCAGCGTCATCATAGTGTACCCACTACTGCGATCGTCAAACCGAATACCCCGAGTGGCGATTATAAAGTATTAAGTACCTTATCTACTTGTGCATCCATACGTTTTGGTAATAGGCGAGGCCTTTGTCTAGCAATGACTTAAATCGGTTGATGATATTAGTACATTGTGCATGAAGGGAGGTAAGTGCGGAATTCTAACGAGAGTAGTTCTAGTGCGGAATTCTAACTAGTAGGCACAGAGCTTTTAATAACTCGAGTTAGTATTCCGCTTACCGACCGTGAAGCATACAATGTTTTTCATCACACTTGCCGACAAAAAAAAAGTTTTAAGGCAAAATATTATTAAATGACATACTAACATTTCTATCACTCCCTAGGGAATTTCACTTTTCTATTACTCCCGCTACGTATGCAAGCAATTGCGCGCTTAGACAGCAAGTGTGATGATAAAAAAAATACAAACCAATTTCTAATAAGTAACGAAACATTATTATTAATAAAACGGTTTTACGGTAGGTACTCTACCAGTAAACTAGCGCTGGTCTCCCAGTTTAACTTTATTAACGATTCTTTGATCCACTAGCGAGTTGAAAGGGGGCTTTAATCAAAACTTAACTGAATTGTTGATCAACCTCCGTTCGATTTTATTAGGTTACCATCGATTCTTGGTACCTACAGACACTTGTAACTTTACACAGTGGTGTAACTTAGATAAGTATTGAATGTCCCTTTCGGCCATATCAATGATTCTGTAAGGTTTTTCATTCAAGTAATTTTAAGATGGTCAATATTAGTATTTCGTGCTAGACAGATGATGACAGTCCGATCTTAGCCAATAAGGTTTTCGGTGGGGAATGTCTTGAAAAAAAAATTGTGCAAATTTGAGTGATGATTACTCCAAAGCTATTCGGTTGAGCAACATCAAGTAAATTTATATTGAAAGCTTGATTTCTTTTTTATCACGTACATCACACATCTGCAGGTAAAAGTTGGTGAGAACAAATTTATGATTTTTCCCCTCACTAGCTCGTAAAGTGCTCGTTTATCCTTTAATACGAACGTGTAAAAACGCATATTATTCACTTGTGTGGCAAAGTAATGACCTTGGTTTTGGAATAACAAAACGTAAAATGCTCATGGAAATTGTTCCATATTAATGATAATTAAATAATTTGTTTGAGAATTTAGTGTAAAATACAAACCTTTATATAATATGATGATTTTAACATATAAGTCCTAAAATTCCATAAGTAACAATTGTTTTAGTGAATGATGATAAGATGACTAGATGCAATCACAAAACGCAGAAAATGTCAACGTCAACATTGTCAAAGAATATTATAGGTTATAATCTTTATTTACCGACTCGAACACGCATAAAAATAGTAAACTAAACAACTTTCAGGGTGTTCTGTTATAATTTTGTAAAAATAATGAATGAGAATGATTTAATAATGCATTGGCTTTGGTGTGCAACTACAGGAATGTGTTAAAATCGTGCTGCGTTTACTTTTTCGTGGTAAATTTACTGCGACAAAATCTTGCATTAAATACATGATGCATTTGGAAAATTATTATCACTAACCCGATGATGATTGTAATGTGAACAAATAATTACCTTTTTTGAGTTTCCTCGCTATAGTGAGGGGAAAAGTTTTGTGTTACACACGGGTGCAAATGTATTTTACTTCTCGTATGTTAAAACACTCGCTGCGCTCAGGATTCTATTTTAGAACCACTCGCTTCGCTCGTGGTTCAACTATAGAATCCTTTCGCTTGCTCGTGTTTCAATTTCATACTCGCGGGTAAAATACAACTTTGCACCCTTGTATAACAAATAACTATTTTTGTGACATCCTTTCAACTCTTTCGGTCGGTAAGTAGTCAAGTATCAAAATATGTCAAGTAGATAAAGCGAGTCTAACATTTGAACATAATTATTTATTTACCGAATGACGATATCATTTAAGCCGCGGTTCCGCTCAGGTTACATAACACTTTTGAGCAATTATAATTTAGAAAATTAGTGGCGATGCAGCTTAAGTGTTCATGAAACATGAATGCGGTGCTTACGTAAGCAGGTAGTCGTAATATCTACATATTACGATTATTCAAATTGCGAGTACATACACAGTGGAAGCAAAGGTAGTTAGACTAGAAAATCGTTAGATATAGGTATCTGATTATCAACCAAATACTTGTGGCCCTTTTAGAAGCACCAGAAAGATATATCTAGGTACTACTATTTTCTCGAGGCAAAGATAAGAAAAAACCGGCCAAGCACGGGTTCGACTCGCATGGATAGGGCTCCGTCGTACGTTCACAAATTTAATGTTGAGATTTCCTATCGTATTTTTAAAAAATTCGCCTTCGGAAATTTTTCGTCCATTTTTTATAAATAACTGAAATGTTACAATAATAAAAAATAATATATTTAAAATCTGCACGATTCTGTTTACAAAACTTTTTGAAAATTTTCTATTGTATCCACCAAACCTAGCCCTCTTATACTATAATTAACTAATTTACGTTCCACGTCCATGTTGGGTCACTAACTTACATACTCGTAATATAATTATGTGTGCCAAATTTCAACTCAGTCAGTCCAGTAGTTTTGGAGACAGACAGACACGGTGGTGATGGGAGTGATCCTCAGAAGGTGGATTTAGACCAAACGAGCATTCGGTCATTCTATCGCCCACTCTACGAAATTCGTTCGTTACACAAAACGTGATTCGTCGAAATTCGTTGATTTCGAAGAGTGGGGGATAGATAGAACGAATGCTCGTTTGGTCTAAATCCACCAATCCTTCTGGGCTACGAAACCCTAAAAAAAGATTTTATCTAACATAAATTTTATTCGGGGATGGTAAAACAGGCCATTAATCCTACAAAACATACAAATATATAATGTAATAACGACCATAACTTAAGAAGAAAAATTAGTGATAAGATTAAACAAACAAATATATTGTTAATAATTTATAATTTTAAAACGTGACATTTATTTCTTTGATTGATTGAAATAAATTCCCTCTCCGGAATAACTAAGGGCTCAGTTACGGAGACCGTATAATATAAATGAAGTAGGTAGACGGTAGGTACGTCAGCCGTGTGGTGACGGCAATAAGAATACATTTGTCACCACCCCAACTCCTCCTGCGGGTGTCGTAAGAAGGGATTGAAGTGTCAGTGACCATTATTTGATTAAAGATTGATGATGGGCAGCAGCGTCATCAATTCATCATAGTGGACACATTACTGCGATCGCCAATGCGCTTGCCCAGCGTGGTGATTATGGGTATTTAACTCCTAATGCGTTTATACGCATTGTTAATAGGAGAGGCCTACGTCCAGCAGTAGACTATCATAGGCCGATGATGATGAGGTAGATACTATCATATTTATTAGGACAACAAGTACTGGAGTTTGCAATCAGTTGCTGCATTTTTTTCGATAGGAAAATCGAAAGCCGACGAGAGAGTTTAGACCTGTCTAAATCAATAACACCGAGACGAGGTTGCTGAACTCGAACTTGCCAAAAACAATTGGATTCACACGGATTCGCTATCCTAATAGGTATAAATGATTTCGACCTATTCATTCAAAACTACGTCCTTAATATATATTCCTTATTCTTGAAGTGACGTCGGAGTCCATTGAATTGTGTACGTATCACTTGTCGTTGATATAATAATGTTTGTTTATCCTTAAATAAGCGTGAACTTTGACATGTTTTCTTCCCTAAGTATATCTTTATCAACAGACAATTAATTATAATTATTTGAATTAAATCACAGCCAAGAGCATATCTGGTGATGCTCAATGCAGGGTTCCGTATTTTTTCAAAAATTACTGGACCGATTATGTTTGAAATAATTTTCTTTTATAGTGTTTTATATGCCATGCCAAGTCATTAATTCCTGATTTTCTCAATATTTTTCGTACCCACAGATCGAAAGTACTGTGATTTGCACTTTGTCTTCTACGCAAAGGTTGTTAGATACATTGTCATTGGATAAAACAAGCATTTCCATGTAAATCGATCGGCCCCAGTTGGTGACGGTGAATTAATGCATTTAAATATGACGAATGAGGAAAAGCAATCTTCATTTTAGACATCATTTGTCACAAGCTCATAATCTTTCCGACAGTATAAAATTTTGTATTCTACCTCCCCCTAATTTTCGTTTATTAAAATAAGTTTTTATACGGTGCCCTGTAGCAGTTAGCAACGAGGAAAAGGTGTTCTTTAATTTTGTTCATCCCGAAAAAGACGTTTAAAGTGTAATTGGTTTATTCGAAAATGTACTTTAATGTTAGCCATCATGCTACGTCGTTTCCAGGCATGTCGTCAAGTAGACGAGTACTTAAGTAGGTAGATCATTAGGGAAAATGCGCATGTATTATTGAGAACGGGTGATATATAATTTCTGGAGTAGACTGTTTGAAATATTGTTAGACTTGTTAGCAACTTAGTATGAGAACATGAACCGTAATGTAGATTACCACCAAAGAGAGTCCGCCATTGCCATTCAAAAAAGGTATTTTTTTACCAAAATGACGAACTGACGATGCGAAAAAAATGGTCGATTGCAAAAAATGTACCTACATAGTTAAGGCATTAATCAAAACAAAAATCAATATTTAAAAGATATAGGTTTTTTTAACATTTTAAATATACAATTTATGTACATAGATTAAATCTAACTAATCTACTTAACCTAACCTATTATCTAAGATTGGCCCTTGTGGCATTGTACCGAGGATGCTGGCGGCATTTCCTCGCTGTATCGCAATACTGATGCGTTGTGCGAGGAAGTCGCCAGCTCTTCGGTCTTTAGGTCTAGATATAGGTTCGTATTGCAGATCTCTCATAGAAAAATTGAATTTTTCGCCCTTTTTCAGTGCCAAAAGTTGTTACACAAGATTTTATTTCGTAAACGCCTACGTTTTTTTTGCAATGGACCCTATAATTTACAGTCCACAGTGCCACTGTATGTATGTACTATAGTACAGTCTTAATGTGTTAGATATACATACACGTAGTTATGTATGGATATATATGCCTTATACCGCCTTATGTCTACTAAAATAAATCAATTCCGTTTACATTGCAATGGCTGTATACAACATACATATTATATAATCACGTCATTTTTCAATCTAGGATCGCAATAGTGCGCACAATAGCAATTACGCGCAATGCGCCGAGTGCATGGCTGCATTGCTGACGATATAACAGAAGTTCAAATCAATTTGCAAGATTGAACGAGTGAATCACCTAGCTGTATAAAGGTCAGGTCTTGTATCTACACAGATAATCATGCGCACGGGTAAATTGCGATATTTCATTTGTACTGACAATACTTGCCTTGATTCGAGATAGCTTCTCTTTTACTCTTTCCTGGTGCTAATAAGTGTAACACACATAGCTTGAGTAGCATGACACCTTCAGTCGCCAGGGGGCTACTACGAGCTATTAATGCGATTCAGTTTAGAACCTAATCTGAATCGCGATGTGTCAGTTCCATAGAATAACTGTCAAAAAACAGACAAGCAGAACCTAAATTGCATCGCATATCGCCTAAGAGATCATGGTAGACTAGGTAGTTACCTACCTACCTAGTCATTAAAGTACCTAGGTAGTTACTAGTTATGTGGCAAGTATACTTAGTACAAACGTTTGTCCCTTGTAACCATGAGTTTGTCATGCAGACGCGTTGCTCCTAGCGAACTTCCAACTTCGGATGCCGATGCCGAATGCCTTAAGAAAATAGGCAGCTGGCAGAGGCATTTGACCCATTGGTCACCAGTGTGCATGGTGTACGCTGTAACGGAGCACCGCTCCCTACGAAACCATACGGTTGTTTAAAGGGATTTTTTATTTATAACATTACGTGTGATACGTGTGTGTCTTTTATCACTTGTTGGTAATAGGTAGCTTAGTGGGAGGAACCTATAAAAGGCGCAATGGTATGTTTGCTTGTCTAAAATTACAGGGATTCGTATCTCCCGACTTTGCGACATTTACAATCCAAGCAATTAATACCTGTGCACTGTGACAGACCCGTAAGTACTTTATATGTAAATGACCCGGTCATGGGCAATAAACTGAAAGTGTAAAAAAAAACGCATGTGTTTATATGGCAGCTTCATAAATATTCAACGCGAATGTCACTTCGGGCGATAAATATTGACTTTGTATAACGCTACGTAAATTGGGAAAATACAATTCGTTCATGAAAACGGACATATTTCGGATGACCTATTAAATGTGTGCTTTGATTGGCTCCCTGTGGTGTAAGAGTACTTTTCCTGTATCGCCTTACATCGAGAGACATTCGTCCTAAAACGAGTATGTTGGTATTTACGTACGTTCATTTTCACCTAACTATAGGTATGTATGTAGGTATGCTTAATCACTTACAATTAAGCCAAGAAGGCTTCAGTAAGTGGTAAACATATGTACCTACCCTAGACCGGAGTTTTTTTTATTTTGAATAAATAATTGAAAAAAGAATACTACTTAACTTAAAGGAAAGATTCGCGGGAGCAGATCTGCTCCGGTCCAAGATATTCGCGGTTGAAAAATCTTCGTGACTCGTTCAGTTATAGTACTCGACAATTATTTCGTAGCCCAGTTAACAATGTTAATACTTACTTAGAATACTTATAGAGTTTTGTAAGTGCATATTTATTTAAAACCATTTTAAAAATTACCGCTCCTTTTCGTCGAAAATTGTGTCTCCCTGTGAATTTGTGTATCAAATCAATTGAACTCAGTGATCTTATTTGTAAAACGTGGTTAACGTGAACAAAACATAAATAAACAGTGTTACCTTTCGTAATTCCATCCTTTCCTACAAATGGGTAGCACACGCTCCTTTGCACATTGTTTCAAAGGCAGGTAGGTAGACTTAACCAACCTACTAATTAAATGATAGACGCTCCGCTGATCAACCGAGCTTCATGCAAAATTTAGACCACGATACGTCAAAAGAAAATAAACGAATTCAAACTTTACATACAAAAATAAGTTACTTACCTACCTGAAATTGAACATAAACACCAAAATATTGTTAATATTTGTAGGTATAAATTACTGCATAGACAAAATGATTTCGTACAATACATTCTTTGTGAAATTAGGCATAGTAAGAAATAAAACACACTCTGGCCTGAAGACATAAATCCCAAAATTTCCAATGAATATTATAATATTATTTTAGAATTATACTCGAATAAAACGCGTTAACCCCAATAAAAACTGGTTTTCAGTATTGCCTCATTAAAAATACATATTCACTAACGAGTTTTCCGAAACGCCCAGTGAAAGGTAAGTTGAGATTTTACAGAAGTCAGGTAAAAAATAATTAAGGTTGGCAAAACTGTTTACAAATATTTTATTAAACAGTTATGATATGATTTGATAGAAACCCCTCCTTTTTTAAGCCATTTGTTTTCATTATGATAATGACCTGTTAATATAATATGATATAATCTTGAGCATGTTAAAAGTTTATAAGCAATAATTACACTCAACTACCCTTCTTAGCTAATTATTTAGAATGTTATAGATTAAGCTAAGAAGTACCTAAGACAATCGGTAATTTTATCATTGAAATAAAGAGTTGTTTTTGTTAAGCTAGTTCCAAGTTAGGAGCAAGACATTACAGAAGAAGCAGGGCTATTCTCGTATTTATAAACATAAGCTATCAGATTTTGGGTTTATAGCCGGTTTCACTCACGTTGACGCGCAGATTTGTCAAAAATAACGTTTAATAACATGACGATACGAATCAAGCCACGCGTCCTTGTAAATTAAATGAACAGACATTAAAACATCGGACCACAAACGAAAAGAAAACTGCCAGTCTGAATGCCAGCAGTAGCTAACTGCATAAGAATACTGTTTCAATGTGTCCTGTGCATTGTACCGAAGGCTTGCATAACCGCGCCTTTCAAAGTAACGCGATTCAGTTCGCCGGTGCATTTGCCTGAGGGCTCGGCCCCGTAGTTCCTTTGCTGAATTGATGGGCTTTCTCTTCTCTTTACAGACGGGCACCTACTTCTCGCTTGTGAAATATCTTCGTTCAAACATCTACCTAAGAAAGTGCTTTGATTAGTTATGCGGAAATCGCGTTTTGATGAGGTTTATTATTTTATATTCCGTCGTGAATTCTTACTACTTACGAGTATAATAAATAATAAAATGCTTCTTTGTAGAGAACAACACACAATAAAAATAAAAGTTTTAGGTAATATATTTGTGAGCCTCCGTAGCCTAGTTGGTAGTGACCCTGCCTTCGAAGTTGGAGGTTCCGGGTTCGAATACCGGCGAGGGCATTATTTGTGTATTTATTTATCACAAATATTTGTTCCTTGGTCATGGCTGTCATTAAGTGTGTAAATAAATATCTTGGGACATCATACACAAATCGACCTAATCCCACGGTCAGCTCAAATAAGGCTTGTGGTGTAGTGTACCAGGCGACGATATATATAATACGTATAGATACTTAGATGCGTACACAGCCACGACCAAGGAACAAACATTTGTGATACATAAATACACAAAGAATTTGAAAGAATGCCCTCGCCGGGATTCGAACCCGGAAACTCCAGCTTCGTAGGCAGACTCACTAGGTACCTACCAACTAGGCTACAGAAGCTGACGAAATGGGTATGGAGAACTTTCGTAGAGCTTTATTACCAGCGCTTATGCCATCTCCAATTACATGAATATTTGACACTTGCAGAGACCAAGTTATACTGGGGATGCTTACATTCACGATAGTTGTGAATCGGATAGGAGCTTACAATATAATATTACACATATCGATCGCAAACCCTCAAATACGCCAAACTCCGCGAACTTATTGCCCATGAATCTAAACGGCCATATTGATTTAGGATGGGATCAATACGGATTGAAGGATTTCACACACAGTAATAAAGCGTGTGATACAATTCCTATTCTACCTACACGTTGTTGACGTCAAATTTAATGTATGTAAGTATGTAGGTAAAAGAATTGGTAGGTTTACCTACCCATGCTACCGAAGTATCTAACAACGTACCATTTCGTTTCTTATGACTGACTATAAAATGATATCCCTAAAGCGGATCTTATATATACGGATTGTCACTGGACACAACACAAATCACTTCCTTATATTTTATTATAATACTCTTTCTTTTGATAATAGAAGATATTAATTTCTTCGAAGTATTTTAATGTGTCATCATCCTCGGTACATGTCGGGACACTTCGCCATCGGAACACCTCGCGGACACCATGTTAATATCATTACACTAAATATCTACTACTCGTACTACCTATTTTCAACAAAACTTTAAGCAACCTTTAAGATATAGCAAATAATTACAAAAAATTTTTTGATAGGTAAAAGTTTTTTTTAATTAAAAATAAAAGTAACCCTTATAGCTAGGGTCGTAGTAATATTAATGAATAAATGTGAGCCGGAACATCAATTTGGCACTCAGTTACAGTTGGGTCTGGTGTCGAATATACGCCGTAATTGAAAATTTCATAGGATGCTTCGCAAATTTCGCAATATTTTTTTCTCTTATGCAGATAATTAGGTATCTATAATTTCATTTAGATACCTCATTTTTATGATTTAAGACCTGATAGAGTTACCTATTGGTCAAGAAACGTGTTTTCGACCTAACTTTTTAATATGAATACCTATGAAAAACCTAAAAAGATTAGGTATTACATTACAGTAAGTACAGTACAAGCCATTACAGTAAGTAACTTAAGTAAGGAGACAATCTTGACTTTGGTCCTACGCTGACAATCAATCAAAATATGTATTTTTTGTAGGGCTCCTAAAATTATTGGTATTTCAGCTGTGCTCCCTTAAATGACGCATTTTTTTACCAAAACAAAATACGAATCTCTCATGCACAGTACACGTGTACAAGCAGATTTCAATTTATCTCCATCACAAACTTACGAGTTTCTGTTTATGACATAACTCCAGAAACCCTTTTACAGTTAATCAACATGATATATCAGCCCGAAGCTCCCGAGATCTCGAAATTTTCAAACGATAGATAGTCTTGATTGCTTTTCCACGAAACCGTACTTAAAGTAATCACGAGAGGAATTGGAATTAAATGTGGATTAAGAAATATGGGTTTGCTCAACGACGAGGATTGTTTGCTCGGAGGACTAAGTTTCGCTAACTCACGTGGAGTTCCTCGTGAAGCTTGTTGGCTTGTTTCGCAAGAAACGTTTTATGAGAAAAAATCTTTAGTCGTATTTGCAGAATCTAGAGTTAGCCTACTACGTCGAGGTTAAGACAATACCTGCGCTCCCTTAAACCACGCCCATTCGAAGGAGACATAAAGTCCATTCATCCTTAGTTGTCTTATCTAGTAAACAACTTTCTAACCCGTACACTTTTTCTGCTGTAAACTGTCATATTTGGTTAATACCTGAGTCCGTATTTGTGCAGTCCGTCCGTAGTGATTAGTAAATTGCTTAATTTTTTATCAAGGAAACGGCAGTCGTATTAGAAAATCATACGGTACATAATAGTGGATCGTTCTTCGAGATTTTAAGTTCCAATTTCGAATACATTTCGAGAAATATGAAATCGCCTGAGGTATTGTCTTAACTGGTTAATTCCAGACTACTTGACACTTCAACCGGTTAACCTCAGGATCGTTGCCTATCCCAGGATTGTGTAAGTGGAGTAAGATATGCCTGCGGCAGTGGCATCTGATGACACATGGGTTTTGAAGTTAGTGAAAAATACCACGTTTTTTATATGCCTGCGTCTTTTTCAGTCACTTGCTGATGTCTCCGTTGCGAATATCTGAACACAATCTGATGTAAATACATAAATCACCTTTTTTTTAATACATCATTTTTCATTAATTGATACATTTTCAAATAAATTTAATGATTTTGGATGAAATATTTCAAACACATATTTTTCATCATTTATCAAAAGCTCGCGATATACTTTATACTAATACAATCCTACGAAGTCTCTCAAATCAAAAGTTAAAGTCTTGTTCAACATCCCCGAAGAAAGTTATTCCATAAAGATCTGATTTGCCTGTAGCAACTGAAGACGTACGAGATCTTCTCTAGAATTAAAACGAATATGACTAACTTAACTGCTTCATATCCTTCAAGAAATCATTTGTTTTAAACTACACCCTGCAGGAACAAGAATATTGAAGCTACGTGCTCGGATATTTCATGCTCGGTATGACAAATTCTCTCATAAACCACGCTATGCAATTTCAGGAGCTCCGTTACGTATAAACAGAATAGAGTGTCATCTAGCATATCCTTATTTACGGTTAACAAAAGCTGTGTATTCTCGAGCGCAATACTACATCGTTCATTTCCACAGACGCGCCAGTGGTAAACGAGAAAAGCAATTACGAGTAGAGCACATCCGAAGACAAACATCAGAAGTAAATTCTCCGTAAGTCGCGCACAGTTTGCGTTCGCCACTCGTGAATTTTAGAAGCAATTTAAAGATTCGAATAGTTTTAAACACTGAAATATTTCCAGCAATGAAAACTTTTTGCTCGTTTTTGCACGTGCAGTTTTCGTTTTTCTGCTTTGAAATTACGGTTCGATTTTACTCTAGTTTTTGTAGGGAATACCTATTTGTCACCTGAATAATGTTTCTCACCTAACACATGCGGCATCGTTTATTTCCTAGCTCTCTGCTTTGAGGTAACTTTGAAGTGGAATTCTCACTAAATTAGGTACGTGATTCACTTAAAGTGTTCACAGAGTGAATATGCCCAGAGGTTTGCATGAATAAGCTCTTAAGATTCGGCTTAATATTTACGTCTTGAATTAGAATGATATAGGTATTAGGTACCTACAAGATGTAGATTTAAAAGTGCAGCTCGTAAGCCGTCTCGTTTGGAATCTATTGAAGCAAGTTTATATTTAACGTTTAGGTATGCGGTACACGTATCTGTAATAAATAATACGAATATTATCACGGACGTGTAGGTAATTACATAAATATTATATACATATTTTTACATGATCAACAGTTGGAAATGCGGTGATTATAACATAAACAACTAAGCAAACTTCCTCATTTATTTTTAGCCGTTTCAATCACTATTTTCCCCAATCGCCGTCCAAACTTGTTGCTGAAGTGACCAATTCAATTATTCGGGAAGTGCCAAACTATTCTCTTTCAGACGTCAGTTTAGTTCATAAAGGCGCTACCCTATCTGTTGTCTAATCGGCAGAAACCGATAAAAAAATGCTAAAGTCAAATTTGCGACAATAGTACATTACTACCGAGACCGCGAAGTGACTGGTTGCCGGCCGAATACATGTAGACCGAGCGAAGCGAGGCCGGATAGTATTCGGCCAGCAACCCGTCACTTCATGGCCGAGTTATGTATAATGGTATGTAATGCTTTTCTCAAACATGCAATGAAATGAAACAAAAAAATCTTCATTCTAAGAAATTATAAGTCAACTACATAACTGTCTTTGAAACACAACAAAAGTCAAATACTTTTTTTTTATATTTTTAGTCCTTGTGGACAGGCGAAAGCACTAAGCTATACTGCCTTAAAAATCAAATACGACACCGACGCCTAATTTTTTTTAAGTTTGACATGTTTGAAAGGTGCAAATTTTTACTTTTAAAAAGCGGTATTAGACGATGCGGTCTGTTGGGTCCAATTAATCGCATGAGGTGATCGGGTCCGACGGATCGCACCGTATAATACTGCTTTTTAAACATTATTTTTAGTAGTTATTGTACATATTTTAAATTATATAATTCAAATACCTAACTATAACTGCAACAATTAGCCAATCATTTTTTTTAATACTAATATTACTTACAGATAATTATTGGCTAAAAGCCAAGATGCCAGGTCACAACCCTATGTCAAATGAAAATTAAAAAAGAGGCACTTGCCGGCCTAGGCCGGCAACGATGTACTTCCCGGCCACTTTTTAGGCACGTAACTACAACATTTCATTGCATGTTTGAGAAAATATCTTTTCCAGTAGAGAAATCGCGTCGTCTGAACTGAAGTGAGACTTTATACAGTGTGTGGCCTACAACCGG
This sequence comes from Thaumatotibia leucotreta, assembly GCA_025490895.1. Lineage (NCBI taxonomy): Eukaryota > Metazoa > Arthropoda > Insecta > Lepidoptera > Tortricidae > Thaumatotibia > Thaumatotibia leucotreta. The sequence goes on along the minus strand of JALPQI010007959.1, from coordinate 26,844 downwards.
GGTGAAAATTTAAACGGTGCATTAATAAGCTGATCAACAATCATTTCGACATATTGCAATAAAAAAAAAAAACTTTTTTTTGTAATTTTTTGTTCATGTATTTTTCATTATTATGGGTTCATTTACTTGAATTAAAAGTTATCAATAACTTATCATTTTTGAATCATCGAAAAATTTCCATTTTTTTTTTAAACCGTAACATTATTAGTGTAAAAATAAAAACAAAATTATTGTTATGACTTCGTACCTGGTATACTATCAAGATGTCTTGCGGCTGACAAGCTACGACATCGTGATGCCAAGATCCAGTACTAAAGGTCCATAGCTTTGAATGGCAATATCTCCGAACTTAACCACTTGGAAACACCGGGACCTTTACAGGATTATTGCCGATAGTCTAAGGAGTCACTCATTTCATTTTTCTCCCGTGTTAAAGGCCACACATTGTATACCTACATTAGATAACGACATTAACCTGGAGCTTTTTTTTACCGATTAATGCCGATTGGCCGTCGACAGATAGGGGGCCGCCTTATCACATCCGTGGAAGGAAACTAAGTAGGCGCAAGTACAAAGACCGCCGTCACCGCGTCACCTGACAAAGCGCGTCCCAAGAGACTCAAAGGCTCATTCTGTAGACATGAAAGTTATTATGCTGATAAGTCTTTTGTGAAGTAAATTTCGCATGCAAATGATATATGCTGGGACTATTTGGGGACGATCTTATATTCATAATACAAAAGTACACTCTATCTAGTTTCCTAGCCATGACTAAGTAGAGTACCTATAGGTTTATTAATATAAGCGACGACTTTGTGTTGACGAGCAGCGATTAATACACAAAATTCCATTCAAGGGCTTGATGTCATTGATTGCTTGGAGACGGGCTAAGCACTGGTATGGGATGCCATTTTTACAGACAGTACAGAAACATTGGCGGCATCCTACCTCTGCACAGCTCTGGTGAAAGAGCACCCATGGAAGCAAACCGCTCGGATTCTTCATTGTGATCGTGCGATTATTACATACCGCGACGGAAGGACGAGTTGCGACCATTTCAATGATGCTAGAAGCAGCTACTTAAATGCTATTGGTACTAAATTGTTACATACCTATTACAAACAAAAACTCTTCAGGTTGCTTATGGTAGTTCCGCTTTTGGAGCATTCCGTGAAAACATGTCCTAAGCAACACTGTCTTTTTAATATTTTAAGAATATTAAATTAGTAAGCTGAGTTACGGTATAATAATAACATATCTGCACGGCTTCACGATTGTGAGTTGTTTCCTAGCAGCTAGCATATTTTATTAGGGTGGCTACCCTAGCGACATGTAAGCGACAAAAAGTTATTTTTTTATGGAATGCTCCTTTTTGCCGTTTATTCCGTTGCGCGTCACTTTCTTGCTTATACGGTACCTACTAGTCAAAACGTGACGGCAATCACGACAAACGATGAACACGGGTCCATCACGAGCCTAAATGTCCTCTCTTGTAACGCTACTTGGGTCAAAATTATATTCGTTGTCTTATTTTTTGTCCCTAAAAAACGTGAAACAGTGGTGATTTTTGTATGAGATGATGTTTTGTTTTCAATTTCTGATGTATGATTTAAAATCTAGCTTGAAAAAGAAATCAAAGTACACAGGATTTTTTTATATACTGAGTCGAAACAGCAGCTAAAATCGTGACAGAGTGGTATGAAACAAGACAACGAAAAGAATTTTGACCCACTTGCCGAGACGGCAATAGCGAAATGAAACCCGATATTCACTCACTTGCAGTAGCTGCAATAGTGCCCTGCCAGACGTTATGCTTGCCATATTGGTTCGGAAACGGGTCTGATTGGCCGGGTCAATACCGAAATCATGTCGCGAATGTAACGTAAATTGACCTACCTTTTCGTGAACAAGCATTCCTGTATTGACAGCTGTTCGATTCGGATACTGTGTTTGACAACCGAAATGCCTTTGCCTGCTCACTGCTGCGTTAACGTGTTCCATAACGAGAAAGGTACCTATTCGGAAATTGGAATACGAGTATTGACTGTTTGAAAAGTGGTTAAGGTGCAATGAACGAATTGGATCCCTAGGACCATGTCGACATGAAAGAGATTTTTTACTATTTGTATCAATTACCCAGTAGTTGTGTTGTCTCTAAATCACCGGATAATAAGCCCTACATGGGTGTGATTCAATGGCATTATAGTAACAAGACAAACAGATCCCACAGTAGGGATTTTTTTATTACATGCAACGAATGAATAATAACATACCTATTACACATTTTTTGCCTTGTCCACGCCAATTACTTGACCAAAAAATTTAAGGCCTACGTGTAGCAGTGGACGATAGAGGCTAAGGATGTGATACCTACTGTATGCTTAGGTTGTCCTCGTAGAAGTACAAACTCATTAGGTATATCTATCCGAGATACTTACTTTAAGTATTCGACTCTTACGATACGACATAGGTACCCACGGGAAGATTTGGGGTGGTGGCACTGGTGACGAATATATTCTTTCTGCCTTCACCAAGCGACAACATACATTGATGTTAGACATTATATTATGTACAGACATGTACCTTATATTATTATGAAGTAAATATAAACAGCGTGTGCCTATTACATTGCAGGAATGAGTAATTGTTTCAATTAACTGATGAAATGAATATATCATCCATTGGTTCGCGAGAGTCGTACTTAAATAATTAAATTAGTTTACAAAGACTCTTCGCCACTCAGCTATATCGCGGAAATATTTATTTATTATACAAGGGTTCAAAGTTGTATTTTACCCGCGAGTATGAAATTGAAACACGAGCAAGCGAAACGGTTCTATAGATGAGCTTCTAAAATAGAATCCTGAACGTAGCGAGTGTTTTAACATACGAGAAGTAAAATACTTTGCCATCCGTGTGTAACACAAAACTTTTCTGCCGTGCTAAGTAAAAAAGATGCATCTCTTATAGTTCTACGTTCTACGGGAGATGCGTCCTTTTTAGTTAACACGGCAGTTTTCTCCTCGCTATAGCGAGGAAACTCGCAAAAGGTAATTATTTGTTTACTATCATCATTAGATTCATGATAATAATCAATAATATACTCGTAGTTCCAAAACCATGCATTTAATTAAAGATTTTGCGGCAGTAAACTTAACTCCACCATTTTGACACCTTCCTGTAGATGCACACAATAGGCAATATATTATTTTCATAATTGGATTCGCTATTTTTTACGAAATTATAACAGTTCACTCCGAAAGATGGGCATTTTACTATTTTTATGGATTCTTATGGAACTTTGGGGTTTACGAATTAAAATCAACAAATTAAATAAAGTTTAAGGTTTTTTCTAAATTCTCAAACAATTTATTTCATTATAATTAATGAAGAACGAACGACACACTTACGAGCATTTTACGTTTTGTTATCTGTAAAACTAATGCTGAATCGCGCTACGCTCCAAGGTTATTACTTTACTCCCTAGTGATTAAAATGCGTTGTTACTCGCTCGTATTAAAGGATAAACGAGGGCTGTACGAGCTAGTGAGGGGAAAAACAAATTAAATAAAAAATACACAAACCAACCTAGTCCTACAGTATTTAAACTCAATTAAGGCTTGTGTTGTAATATCTACTTAAGAAACATTTGTGTACGACCTCAACAGGATTCAACCAGGGACCTTCAGCTTCGTAGGCAGGGTCACCACCAACTAGGCTTTGGAAGACAACACATATTTTTATAATGCTACAAAACAAATGCTGTAGCAAGATCTTTCAGCAAACACTCAAAAGTTCAAAGAAAATATCACAGTCACTGTTTGTTTGTTACATTACATCCACCCGAACCGTGTAAATAAACTGCTTTTTATCTCGGAAACTGAACGTCTTCCGTAAGAAAATTGAAAAGTCGCGGTCAAATTTACGGAACGGGAAATAAAAAAAATGCTACGAGTAGTTGGAGGAATATTAACTAAACAAAAAAGAGGAAACTAGGTACTGCTGTGTAGTTACTGAGGCTAGACGCTTCTCGTGTAATTAAATTTGTTGTGCAATAATCTTAAAACTATAAAGAATTGTTTGCGTTTTAGAATCAAATTAAAAATAGATTGAATCTTAGTGTTCTCTTCATAAACGTTTCTATGTGTATTCACTTATTTCCCGCGTTTTTTGATTCGTCGTATTAAACTTCATACATAGTACAAAACAGTCTGTCTGTCTCTATGTACATAAGCGATCTTTAAATGTAGGTACTCAACCATTTTGACGTGATTTTTTTAGGATAGGATGATTCGACATGATGGTTTTCATATCATTATTGTACCCGTGCAAAACCGGGGCGGATCACTAGGAGTCTATATTAATTCGCATAATTTATTACGCATACTTCATATTGGCATAGCGTTGTTAAGCATACTATTTAAGTGGCATAAGCATAATTTCGCATAAACGATTACGCATAATGTATTTACGTATAACGTAAACTATCATAACGATGATTTGGAATAATTAGGATGAGCATAATACTAATTGGTATACTTAATGAAAGGTATAAAATATAATAGATAAAATAATAATGACCGATCATAGATTGCGTAGCGAAACTGATACTATATAGTACCTAATATTTTTGCCAAGTTACTGTCGATTAGTACGTATTAATAATATTATTATATACTATATATTGCTTCCAATTTCAAACTAGTTTAGACTTTTTTTTACTTGTGCGTAGGTATAACAGTTAATGTTTAGGTCTTGACATATTTTATTGACTGACATACATGTATACCTACTTATATTTTTATAGTAAGTATTGATTATTTTAATTATTATTACACACATTTTTACCCTAGCAATTTAAAATGTTCATAAGTACGGCGTGTGTATTTCATACGGGATACAGTTATCGTTTTGTGATCGTAGAAATAATGGTATAGGTAAATAGGTTCCCTAGATCCTATTTTAAGCATCATTAAATATACGCCCGCATTAAATAGGTACACACTCTGTACTGTGCGCCTCATGCGCCTAAAACGTAGTGATTTTATTCTCTTTGGCGCCTACCACGATGTGATTTCTTCATCAATACATAGTATAAAATAAAGTCACTTCTTCTGTCCCTATGTCACTTTGCACGCTTAAATCTTTAAAACTACGCAACGGATTTTGATGAGATTTTTTTTGAATAGGTAGAGTAATTCAAGAGGAAGGTTTTTATGTAGGTATAGTACCCGTGCGAAGTCGAGGCGGCTCGCTAGTTACTAATAAAATTGATTATTAAATACCTAATGTTTTATTTAATTGATTGTATCTGACGTGTTTATTAGGATGTGTAGGAGATATCGACGAACCCTAGGCTTCAACTTCGCTTCGTCGCTCCTGCTTATTAGTCTTTTGAACTTAACCTTACTGTCTTGGTTTTACCCTGATCTGCCTCATTCGCTTGATTTCTAAGTTTATGCTAATCCATATTAGGACGAATAAAGTTATATTTAATAATGTTATGCATATTTCAATTATGCATAATCAGTAATATGCGTATTAAGCATTATGGAATTTTATTAGTTTGCCTATTCAATATTATGCTTAATTAATTATGCCAAATCCGTTATGCGAATTCATATTAGGACTATTAATATTAGGCATATTAAAGGGGACCCGGATCACTAGTAATACATATACCTACGTACATTAATAATATGTAGGTATTACTAGCGCTAGTACTTAATACTATTTTTATGATGCCAATCGAAAGAATAACTACAAAATAATAACTTTTCTTAAGTAACATCTTATTTTAAAGCAAGTACCAACTCAAATGTCTGATTCAAATTGCAACAGAATTATTTATTTAAGACGAGTAATTTTTTTTGTAGAAAATCTGTGAATACAGAATTATTAACTTTTAAAAATAATATAATCTTCGGCGAGTAAAATATCCTATCTACAATATTTAAGGTACATTTCTTCGTTACCCATAGTTTTGGAACGCCCTGTATATTATCTTAATCGAAATACGATGCCAGCGATCGTGAATAGGTATCTATGTGTTTTTTATTCCACGGAACCCAGAATCTGTTTGTTTTTTTGATGGACTGCCACATGGCGCAGAATCCAATCGTTTGATCATCACTGCTACCAACTAAAACAACATAACTTTTTACAAGAATCCGCTATGTATTCTCAATTTCCGAGTATGTGAAAACGATATCAATATATATCTGTACCACGGAGCCAACTCACCGAAGTCCACAAAAAAGTTTAGCCCCTAACAGCGTTACTTGCCGAATTATAGGGTATATAGATAGGGTTTCCAAATATTCAGAACGGTTTTTTATTTGAAGAATTTTAAGAATAACATTAAAAGTTTCAATTGCGTGCAGAATGAAATACTTTAATTTACATACTTACGTCTAATGATTATGTCAGTAAAACATATCCTGCCGTAACCAACAAAAATAACTAGAGGTTATTGCGTAGTAAAGCCTGACTGTCCGCTTGGTGCATTTAGGAAAACCTGGTTTTATTTTGCTCGTGGTAGGCTCTCGTGCAGCTACCACCGTCGTACTCGTTAACCTGCCGCGAAATAGTTAGTACTGTGGTCCGGTTTGGGGGTAAGATAGCCGGTGTCATTACTGGCATAGATTACATACAGGCAATCCATCTAAATCCTCAGGGTAGGCAGCGCTAGGCGATTTTTTGGTCATTATGTCGATGGGCCTCAGTCCCTGCTTTCCATCAGGTATACCTACCAATATTGAATGAAAATTCGTAAAAAGTGCATCAACAGTTTTCTATTACAATAATTTAATACCATTGATGCAGAATTCGTATAAAAATGTTGTAATTGTTCCATAAAGTGTCTACATTGCAATTTTTTGGGTGGGTAATAAAAATAAAATAATAATTGAATGAAAGCATGAGTTGAAATGACCGAATTGAAATGGACCGAATATTCGAATTTAGCGAGTGATATTTAACATAGTTATATTATTATGTATTTGAGGCGTCAACAGCAGTAGGCACATAATAAATAATGTCAAACTTTATGTATGTACCTATATTGTATGCCAGTACCTATAGGTGCTCACGAGAAATTTTCTTAGAAGATTTACCTGAAAAAGAACACATCGTTAAATCCGTCTGTTTCTAATGAATACATATAAGGAGAACATTTATATCCGCCCGTAGAAGGAATAAATATTCTCTTTTCCAAGTAGAAGGAGATTTCATTAAAACGTGGAAAATTATGTGAAATATTAATTAGTTCCGGGGAGACCGTTTCGTGGCTTCGTACGCCTGATATTAATTTCATTATTAGGCAGGTAGATTGTTTAAGTACCTACATTTTACATCATGTACAGTACAAAGAAAATATATACGCAACCAAAATCTCGCCTTCAGAGTGTACAAAACACGCCTAGGTTGATAATATTGATACCTTAATCAATATCAAGATTTATTAAGTAAAATGTGATGATACTTTTCTGTAAATACCTAGTCCTAACTATCACAAAAGGAATGTATGTCGTATTTTCTCAGGGATAGGCAGACTTTATTACCGAAGTTTGTGTCTTGTTTATGGGCGACAGAGAACTAAGTAAAGATCGAGTGTTCTGTTTATTTAATGTGATTTATGGCGATACATCTATTTATAATACTGTTTTTTCAGCCTGATTAGATAGATTAAAATTTGAATGTTTTTTCACGAAAAAAAAACCTAATTTCGGAACCTTCCTAGAATTCAGGAATTTAAGCCTAATTTCGAAAGTAATCCGATATTATATTTAGATACAGCCAACCAATTAGAGCCCTATGCCAATAGGTATCACGTCAAAGTATCGTTATTAATCAGATCGTAAGAAAACTCTTAATACTTGTCATTTTGACACGGTTCTAGAGTGCACTAATAGGATTAAATATGTACCTATTGTACCTGTATAATACTGTATACACGATCGAATGGCTATAAAATAAGCCATCAGAATTCCATCATAAAATAAATTATCTGAATACTGCCCTTCGAAGACTGAATGAGGCTTGAAGGTTACGTACCTAGACGTGCCGTGCCTAATCGTGAAATCCTTCCTAAAATCTGGAAGAGGACCACTTTAGAAATATTTTCTGAGAACTTTCTGTCTCATCAAGTTATCCCGTAGCTCATTTAAAAATATCAACAAAATAATTATAACATTTTTGTGAATAAGTAGCTATATTTGTTTCTTGATCAGCGTTAGATGTACCTATGTGTGAATCATTTAGTGTTGCTATTTTATTTACATGTTTGGTTCAAATTGAACCTCACCTACCACTAATGCTGATTAAAAATTACTATTATAAATATACCTACCTATAAAAAGAGCGCTTATTATTTTATATTATACTTTATGTAATGAAAATTTTTCTTCACAAAAATTACTTTCTGGATAAAATAAGTCGCATATTTCTCTCACAGTAAACCTAAAATACATTACTCCGGGCCCTTGCTCTTTTAAGAAGCAATATTGCTAAGTGCCGTATTTTATTATACTAAGGAGTGTTACCTTAAGTCGTAAGCTCTTAATGTATACAAATTGTACTAAATTGTATCGTAAAAGGCGAAAAGCTTGTTCCGAGTTCAGTGACACTATTTTATTGCGTTCCTTTTTTTCTTTCTAAAATCGAGAACAGAAACTTGTTCAGAAAGTAAGTCATTAATTTTATATTCTTAATGAATTTTTGTAAATTATTATCTACAAGGAAATTGAACGCCATGCGTCATAGTGAAAATGAAGCAGCTTTGCGAAGTGATCTGCTATATTATATTGCTTTTTCCATTTTGAATCACGAGCCAAATGGCAAAAAGCCATGGTCATATGGTCATACTGAATAACGTTCCTGTAAAATTCTGCTTCATATACCTACACCTACTTGTTATTTAGTTGTTAGGCTTGTAATAAGGATCTTAGATTTTCTATGAAAATGCCAATTGTGTTTTCGTGATGTTTTTGAGTCTTTAAAAACGTACTGAATTAATTATGATCTTAATATTCAAATGAAGTTAAAGTAATTCAGACTGCTGCACGCGGTGACAACAGTAGTCCAGTAACACATTTGTCAACTACCGTGAGTTTTGTAAGAGTCAGTAAATGGATTGAAGTACCACTGATTCATTTATTGACGATTTATGATGGGCAGCAGCGTCATGGACACACTACTGCGATTGCCAATGCCAAGCTTGCCCAGCGTGGCGATTATGAGAATTTATCTCCTAATGCCTCCATACGTATCAAGCGAGTAAGCCCTAGACAAATTATAACTATAGTAATACTATACACCTATAGTAGGCTATAGGCGATAACGCGGATAACTCCCTAGGGGAGTTTTCTGTAGGAGGTCTATTTTCGCTACAAAGCGGAAAAATCACGGGATCGGCTACGAGCGCAGCGCGTAGCACTCGTTCGCAATGAAAATGTTAATTCCCGTGACAAACTATAGGTAGGTGTAGTGATTCTCTCTGTCTGTTGCTCCAGTGAGTAAACCCTAGACTAACTATAACTATAGTCTCGTCCTTACCCTAATGTTATTGACTCAATAAACAAATGTAGCTATTTGTTCCTACTGTTACTGCCAAAGTTGGTTTGACAAATTATAGGACAGGCATCGGTCAGCAGTGGACTGAGACAGGCTGATTATGTGAGGTGATGCAAATCCAGGCTGTGTAAAAAGACTAGCCAATACAACCTCGGGACTTGTCCAAGTATCTAAATGAGCAGAAAGCATGAATCCTATAGACGTTAACACATTGAGCGCGGAGAACTCCCGAGGTGAGTTTCCTGTGGGAGGTCCATTTTCGCTACAAAGCGGAAAAACCATAGGATCGGCTACGAGCGTAGCGCGTAGCACTCGTTCACAATGAAAGTGTTAATTCCCGTGACAACAAACGACGAGTCGTATTATCACGCCTGCGAGATAATTGCCGGGATGATTTAAACGTTTCCGAGTTTACCTGCGGTGTGCATTCGCGGTTTTGAGAATTTTGATCTCGTAATGATCCTAAGCTGTGTGTCTGCGTGCATGACCTGCGGCCGTGAATTGAATGCTGACTTGAATGCGTATTGATGTGAGCGAGAGGAATATAAAGTAAGCCCGTGTTAACATGGCTGAAGGTCACTGTCTGAACACTGTAAGGTTGCGGCTCCACTGAGGCGGAGAGGAGCGGAGATGTCCAAAATTGGCCAATGAGATCGCATAACAGTGTTTCGAATTTTGAATTTGAAGAATGTAATTGATCAATTTTGCACATCTCCGCTCCTCTCCGCCTCAGTGGAGCCGCACCCTTAGATTATGATTGTACCTACCCTGTTTAATCGTTTGTCGTTGTTGCCGTCAGGTTCTAAAAAGCATATAAGTGCGAAAGTGACGAGTAACTCGATAAACGTTAACCGCGTGACCATGATAAGCCCCTTGGTCGAGAAAAGCTCTTTAAAACTTCATCATCAGCCTATGATAGTCCACTGCTGGACGTAGGCGTCTCCTATTAACTATAGGAGGTTAATGCCCATAATCGCCACGCTGGGCAAGCGGATTGGCGATCGCAGTAATGTGCCCACTATGATGACGCTGCTGCCCATTATCAATATTTTATCAAATAATGGTCAGTGACACTTCAATCCCTTAGTCGATTCTTACGACACCCGCAGGAGGAGTTGGGGTGGTGACAAATGTATTCTTACTGCCATCACCACACGGCCGAAAACGGAAACTGCCTTAAAACTTATATTAGTGTTATTAGGTCGAAAATTATGTCAAATTTGCCTGCTGGCGGCAAATTCTGTCGCCCGAGCTAAGGCAGAGGATTGACAAATATATCGCTCTCATGATACCGACATACCTTTTTCGACCGACTAATAACGATGCGTCTAGTTATATACGCATAATTCACAGAGAGGCTTACGTCCAGCAGTGGACTGATGAGGAAGATGAAAATGAATAACGATCAAACGAGATGGGGGGCCCTAAGTTAGCTAGAGTTGCCAGACTCAAGAGGCATTGAGATTGAAGATTCAATAATCTGATTGGCTGACTGTCTCGACCAGAGCACAGAAATCGATTAACAAATTAGACACTTAACGAAAAAGTAAGAAAATATAGTATCAATAGAACAGGTACTGGTTAGATGGTCGAAAATCTTCGACTTTAATTACATCAGTGACCCATTTTACTATGCATGCATTAATGCCATTACTGGGAGTTCTCGTTTTTTTTTCAAGTTGATTTTACAATAAAATTATGCCCCAGATTTCTTGAATTGACTACGTACTTTACCTTTCGAACTTTGAACAATGAAACTAAAGCCCTACGTGAGCGAACTCACTTCTTCCATGTTTTTTTATCATAGAAACCCAGTCGATTAAAATAAAAGTTAAATTCAATTAAGTTATCCGACGTTTAATCAACTCGATTAAATCGTCTATGCGGGTTGGCAAAGCTCCCAAGCACAGATCACTTTAAACAAAGATGGAACATGTAGGACAATTAGAGTAGGTACACAGGTACAGTCGCCATCAGGGATATCGTAGCGTTCGGAACGCCCAAAAATGTCTAAACACGCCTCTATCGTTATAACAATAAAGACGTGTTCAGATATTTTTGAATGCTCTTGACGCTATACGTATCTGATGACGTGACTGTAACATCCTCTAGTTGCAAAAGTCTTATGAAAATTCATTCTTGCACGGGTGTAGATAAGTATTTCTTTCTGTGCATTTTAACCTAAAAAAATTAGTATACATAGACTTTTCTATACTACGTTTTACTACTTCTACTATTTTTTGTATAGGTTTGGGTACAATAACATCATAATTCTCATGTTAATAATCTTGTAAATATGTCACCATGCGGTGTCTGGGGTTAGTCTGTGCCCTGAGATCAATAACTCTCCACATTACATTCTCTCTCAATAGGAGATTGAACAAGGAAAAGCTAAAAATATTCTAAACTATGAGGTCATGGGCGGGGCACATTGCGCGTAGAACCGATGGCCGTTGGGGCGGGAAGGTTCTTGAGTGGCGGCCACGTACCGGAAGGCGTAGCGTGGGTAGGCCCCCCACGAGGTGGACCGATGACCTGGTGAAGGTCGTAGGAGTCCGCTGGATGCGAGTGGCGCAGGACCGGTCATTGTGGCAATCTTTGGGGGAGGCCTATGTTCAGCAGTGGACGTCTTTCGGCTGATATGATGATGATGATGATGATGAGGTCATATACCTACCAAAGAAAAATACCAAGTACGTATAGTATATATCAACATCCGATGTGCAATTTGAATCTATGTCCTGAACTTTCGCGAGTAATGCCTTACTCGGGAATTACTTATGCATTATCTTATAAAGGAACCTTTGACTATATACAATAGTTTACATACCCAAATTCCCAAAGCACCACAAGGAATTATTTTAATTAAGTAATTTGACTATTTATTACATCACAAGTGAGTTGCACAACACTAATTTATTGCCATAAACTTGTGGTTAGACAAAGACATATTGTTAAAAAGTCATGTTATAAAATTGAAATGTGTACTTTAAATTAAGCAAATATATATAGTACGGTTAATCTACGTAGTTACATACTTGTACCTATCTAATTATTAAAAGTTCCATATCTCCCAATTTACTATATATGTAGAACAACTCAAATTCTTTTATTAAATATCTTTTGAGTTGTATTTTTTAAGAAAAACAAAGATCCCACCTCCGGATTTGGTAAACATTAGTATTTTTTTGGTAGGTATATGATATCTAATATTTAAGGTTAGAATATAGAATAATTATGTAGGTATCTAAATTGAAAAATACCTATGTACCTAAATATAAGACACAAAAAACGATTTGCCAAATTGTCAATTTTATCTGGAATCCCAAGTGTACAACAAAATAATCCAATCGATTTCCGATTCGTTGTAAATGAGATGGACTATCCATTTCGGCTTATGCTGAAGTTATGCCTGAAAAGTCAGCATGTCCGATTTCTCAGTAGACTCGTGTGAAAACCCAATTAATTTCGGTTCGTTGGCAATTATAGGTTTAATACAAAATGAAATCCAAGTTTAACTGGACCGTGTATTCTGCAAAACTATACGGAATCTGAGCTCAGGGTTACTCTGGTTTTTGCGCTAGTTCTTTTTGGAAATTACCTTGTAAGCCGTGATTCATATAGCATGAGAGTTGGAGCCAGATTTCCGATATACCAGTATTAAACCCGTAAGGAACCCCCATTGTTAGGAACTTCCGTAAAAACGAAGTATACCTAATGTACTTCGTTTTTACGGAAGTTCCTAACAATGTAAACAAATATCTAGCACTATTTTATTGTTTTCATGGTTTACGATGATCTATTGGTAAAATTTGATTAACATGAAAATCAAACACATTTGAATACAAGGTTTACATCGTTCACAACTTCTATAAAAAATAAGTATACTATCGACAGTATTCATCATCATCATACACTGTGACGTTACACAATCGACTTAACACAATCGTTACACAATCGTTTTAATATGATCCTGAATATATAAGGTCCTAATTTATTAGATGCAGATATTTTTACAGCTGATAGTACTCGGTCTCTGGAGTATATTAAACCGTGAAACATTATAGCTTTTACGATGTTTTTTTGGAGAAAACTGAAAAACAAATTTGCTACGTAAAGACACCCTGTTTATGTGATTAATAAATGAAAACTCTTTGAACTGATTCTCGTACTTCTTTTACGTACCACTTAACTAGAACTGGCCACTTCACGTCGATAAATGAAATACTTGATTGTCAATGTCATGTTCTTTTCCGTTGGATTGTGTCGTTTGATGACATGACAGACAGTGTTATTGTGACATGTGATAATGTACATGATGATTTTTTTTAGACGAAATTATAATTAATTTTTTTGTTAGGAAAATGAAATCAAAAAAGTTACATGAAAAGATTTCTCAATTTATATTTAAAGTTAATTATTTTAATGTAAAGTATCATGTGTTAAAATATCTGCAACTAATAAATTAGGACCTTATATTACGATCGAGCTATTCGTAAAATTTTACCTCCTAATGCTATACTTTCATACTACACACATCTTACACAAATCGACCTAGTCCCACGTGATGCTAAATTAAGGCTTGTGATGTACGCGATACCAGGCGACAATATATATAATAGGTTATATAAAATAGATACTTAAATACATAGGCAGCCATGACCAAGGAACAGATATTTGTGATAAATAAATACAAAAAACTAGGCTACGGAGGCTGACACTTCACAAAATATTATATTACCTGCCTTCAACCTACATGTCTTATAAGTACAATCGGCTTACATGCTGTTAATACGTGCTGCTCCGCACCGTAGTCACCGCACAATTCGTCGCCTAGTGGTACATTAGTGGATTAGTGTGTTACGGCTTTAAGTTCTACTTAGGTATAGTGGTGTGTCCCAACTCATAATCATAAATAAGCAGCAGAGACCTTACTTTTGATGCCGAAGCCGTAAAATATATGTTATTAATATTTTTTTAAATTAAGCGTGTACTTAGTTAAGTAGTAGGTAGATACCTATCTTTAGACGACTAATATGATAGTGACTGGATGATATTTATCTGAATGAATACCATGATCATGAGTTTGGTGTATTTCTGCATTGACTTCTTCTGTTCTTCTGTTCTGTTCTTCTTCTGTTATATAAGTCGCAAGTCAGACCCCATATGGAGTATTGCTGTCACCTCTGGGCAGGAGCACCCGTATACACACATACAGCTTGCACCCTTTGACTCGGTTCAGAGACGAGCTGTCCGAATAGTCGACGATCCCAGACTCACAGGCGGTATTGAACCCTTAAGTCTAAGGAGAGACTTCGCCTCCTTATGTGTGTTCTATCGTCTGTACAATGGGTTGTGCTCTGAAGAACTGTTCGACATGATGCCAACGTCCACTTTTCATCATCGCACCGCTCGCCACCGACTGGGCGCTCATCCTCACACCTTGCAACCTAAATGGTCGCGCACCGTGCGGTTTCAGAGGAACTTCCTCCCGCGGACGGTCCGTCTGTGGAATGAGCTCCCTGCCGAGGTTTTCCCGTTGGACTACAGTATGGGGTTCTTCAAAAGAGGAGTGTACAAGTTCTTATTGGGTCGGCAACGCGCATGTGACACCCCTGGGGTTGCAAGCGCCCATAGGCTACGGTGACTGCTTTCCATCAGGCGGGCCGTATGCTTGTTTGCCACCGACGTGGTATAAAAAAAAAAAAAAAAATTGACACAAACATTTACCCCCTTATTCATAAATTACTCCCATTGGGTGTTGTATTGACATATTGATAAGACTGCAAGAGACAAAGGATACTTAGCGGCTTGTTAAGTTAGGGGACGTTTGTGAATAGGATTCGTTGGTAAATTTCCGCTTAATCATGGCTTGTATGCCGGGTGCTCCTGTACTTAATCTATGGTCTGAAGCACTCTGGACTCGACTAGTGCTTGTTAAGCCATTGGAACGTCACCCAATCGGATTGGCACTCGATTAGCCACGCTTGGCTAACGCACGCCGATTCGGGATTTACTTCCGATTCTTGTACCACCGCCCAAACTGTTTGCTGATTGGTGAACCTTATTGCTAAGACGGAAGGTCCATTGATGATCAGTTTAGTGCTACTTACGTACAGCTGGTTGCGCATGTTGGCGCTCTACGAGCTACGAGCGATTTCCGTAGCGCATCATATTGGTCATCATCATCATCATCATCTCAGCCATAAGACGTCCACTGCTGAACATAGGCCTCCCCTCTGGACCTCCACATGTACCGGTTAGAAGCGACCTGCATCCAGCGTGTCCCGGCGACCTTCATAAGGTCGTCTGTCCATCTTGTGGGTGGACGTCCTACGCTGCGTTTGCCTAGCCGTGGTCTCCACTCGAGCACTTTTCGACCCCATCGACCATCTGGGGCCCGTTTCTCGAATGCTTGTAACTTGTAATACAAGTGGAAGTCTCTTTTTAACACTATTTATTCGATAAGGACTTCCGCTTGTATTACAAGTTACAAGCTTTCGAGAAATAGGTCCCTGCTCTGCGTGCAATGTGGCCTGCCCATTGCCACTTCAGCTTACTAATCCGGAGGGCTATGTCAGTAACTTTAGTTCGCCTACGGATCTCGTCATTTCTGATTCGATCACGCAGAGAAACTCCGAGCATAGCCCTACCTATGTAAATCCATAGCTCTTTGAGCGACTCTGAGTTTAGAGATGAGGCCGATGGTGAAGGACCACGTTTCAGCGCCGTAAGTCATCACTGGTAACACACATTGATTGTAGACTTTCGTCTTAAGGCATTGAGGTATGTCATATTCGTAGATTTAACATATTATTAACACTTTGAGCGCGGGGAACTCCCGAGGGGAGTTCTCTGTGGGAGGTCCATTTTCGCTACATAGCGTAAAAATCACGGGATCTGCTACGAGCGTAGCGCGTAGCACTCGTCCGCAATGAAATTGTTAAACAACTTATTTTAAACGGTGAAGGTGGCAGGAGTCCGCAGGATGCGGTGCAAGACCGGTCATTGTGGCAATCTTTGGGGAGGCCTATGTTCAGCAGTGAACGTCTTTCGGCTGATATGATGAAGAAGATGCTGAAAAAATAAGTCCACCTGAGATTCTTACTGGTTCTTCTCAGGAACGGTGTAGGGTTTGAACTAGTAGTAGATTTTTTTCTCTCTCTTGATAATGTCAGACGATTCGAAAATGCATATTAATAAGCTTACTTGAATAAAGAATAGTTTGACTTTGACTTTGAAACGCCTACGTCTACGAGCTATTGGCAGGGTGCAAAGCGGGTGGAGGGGGTAGCCGAAACGATCGCCGCGCTCGCTGTGGCTAAAATTTACATTATGGTCGTTGACTTCAGCTGTCAAATCCATACTGCAGCAAATATTTTCTCATCGTTTTCAGATAAATATTTAATATGGGCCTAGTAAGGTGTGTTATTGTTAATTGCAATCGTTTTACGCACTTTTATATTATGTACATTATGTGAAGCGTGGTACTTGTACATTACTACTGTACATTACACTTTGTACTTGTACATTAGTACTTGAGGAAATCCTAATTCTCCTTGCCGAGTGCCACGATCCCATATTGATTGTTCAATGGTATCACAACACAATTTTGAAATTTCTGTATCTTCCATCACAACATGCACTAGATAATAACTATTTAAATTTGATTCTAAACAAATTGCACTATTTTTGTAGATTGGGAACAGAACTCTTGTTTAAAAATATTGAAGTTTTCCAGACATGTCACACAATCTTCTCTTTGTATATTAATATCAGTCTGTTCAACTAAGCTTTGGACAACTTTGCTAACAGAATTGTCAATATCTTCAGTAGCATTACTTTTAGCAGCGGCTTCTAGGACACATTTCAAAGAACAATCTTCCTTCAAATCCGAGACATCAAACTGAGGAGGTTCACACTTGTGTTTCTTTGCTGTTGGAAACATTTCATGGAAATACTTCCCTTTAGAGTATTTTTCTTTGGAAAATTGGCGGGCACTTGGCTTCTTGACTGGTCTTGGTAAAACTGTTTTCATTATTTATGAAGTATATAAGTGCTGCAATGTGCTTGCATTTCCCTCTCTTATTATAAACGCAGTCGCACGATACACTCTCTACATGAGAATTGGTGTTTAGCTGTAAGTAAATTTATTTGTTAGAGAATAGAAAAAAAAATTATTGAACGGTATCAAAACACAAAAATCGGCTTACATAATACTTACAAACAAAGTTGTCTTGTACGCCGTTGCTGTCACTGAAGCTTGGCGAACCACTCGGGATTTGATAATACGGGACATTTCTTCTTGGCGAATATCTTCAACCTCGAGAACATGCCCAGCTTGCACCAATTTCATCCCTTTATTCATCGTCTCCGGTTGGAAAACAATGTCGTGCGTAATGGCACGAAACCCCGTTTTAGTTATGAGTAGGCTCATTTCTAAATGAAAACAACAATATTAATGTTATTAGCAATAATGTTACTGACTGCAATTGTCCAAAATTGCCTTATATATTAAAATAACACAAAATTTAATTAATATTTTTCAAAATATTTACTTACTTCCCGCTTGAAAGCGGCGACTATAATGTCTAAAATGGCCACCTGTCAATGGCGCTGTCATCGCGCACGGTGCCAATATCGATGCGCAACTGTGCACCGTTGTCGTAGCGCATTCGAGCAGTGAAAGTTTTGCCTGACTTAGATAAACATCGTAACACCCAACGTCCTATTTTTAGGACAACAAAATGTTATGTTGCATAAGTACCCAGTTTTGTGTATTAAAAACAATAAATAGGTGCCTAATTAATATATATAATATCTGGCTAACCAAAATGGAATGTTCTATGGTCAGCCAATACTCCACGTCCAAAGCTCGTCTTTTTCTACAGACAACTTCGTTTGCCAGACCATAATAATTTACATCCATGGATAGAAAAATTGTTATCTAACAGGATATCCAATAAAACCCACGTTTGTAACATACCATACAAATATACATACATTAATAACGTGATATATTCATGCCCGTACGCTCGCGTACCGCGTAGGTTTCATTTTAATTAGCGGTCTGTAGCCGTACTATGAGTTTTCAAGTATCGATTATGCTAGGTTTTATTCTATACGAAACCATTCTATCGCCTGGCCTTATTCATTGGAACGAGCGCGATGCACTATGGGACGAAATGGCAAAAAAGAGGACATACGCAGTTTCTCGCGAAAACCCTACTTTAAAAAATGCTATTGGAAAGGATCAATATCCTGAGTACAAAATAACAACTATTTGACGGGTCTAAAAACAGAAAGTGCGCCCCAAGCAGTTCTTTGTTTTGTACTATACTAGCGACCCGCCCCGGCTTCGCACAGGTTCTATAACCTACATATAAACCTTCCTCTTGAATTACTCTACCTAATGATGTGCCTATGGAAACTTTCCTATGTTGCGAAATGTTCTCAAGTGAAATTTTCGTGAATTTTTCCGAAACATTCTCCAGACCTTGAAACAATGGAAATTTATGAACATGAAATCCTATCCACGCACAGAAATATTGAAGTGAGTAACGAGTACAGTCATACTATACAACGCCGGTTTTGATAAAACCCGGTTTTTATAGGTTTGGCCAAGAGTTGATAAAATTCATAAATTTCAATAATTTCCGCGGAAATTATTCCGAAATATTTCGCGGAAAATTTCATTTCCATCAATCTTTACATTATTTTTGTAGTAAAAATAGATTAATAAACTGCATATAATCGTACTATAATAATATTTAATTACACTGCAAATAGAGGTTCAATTTGTGAAGAGAAAATGGTAACAGTTTCGCTACATCTACCCGTAAAAAACCGGCCAAGAGTATTGTGGGGCCATGCTCTGTGTAGGGTTCCGTAGTTATTCAAAAACATTATGTTCGAAATAAGCCTATTTTAAAGTATTCCTTAACCTCAATATTCATGATGTTTTCCATATTTTTTTGGACAATTCACGATTTTTTTGGTTCCGGAGAGGTTATCTCCGAAAATATTGACTTTAGAAAAATACTTTCTCTTGAGACCCTTATTCTTTCTGAAAGACCTATTCAACGACTATAGGATTACAGTAAAATAAAAAAATCCTCCCCACTTTACGTGTAGGGGAGGTACCTGATTTTTTAAATATTTTATTGTACCACTTTGTCGGCATGATTAATATGCAAACCTGTACCTTTCAAATATCTAGTACTAACAGCCAATGAGCCTATGCTGCGGACAGACAGACGGACCATGGACAGACGGACCATGGACAGACGGACATGGCGAAACTATAAGGGTTCCGTAGTAAACTAGGAAGACCGAAGCAGTGATACAGTGACAAATTATAAACACAACTGTGGGATTTGGTCTGAGGCATTTTTATACGAATCTGCTGAGAAAATGGAGCTTGCGACCTGATGGAATAAGTACCTTTTTTCCAGAAACAAAACTAAGAAAAATTGCTGATGGAACATTAATTGTGAAAATTCGATTACTTACTAGCTCGCTAGGGTCTTAAACCTAAATCCTCAACATAGCTTTTGTTCGTCTAATTAAAGAAGTAGGTAAGGAAGTGGTGTCCACAATGTTTTTGTTGACGTTCAAGTCTGTTGGTGTTTATTTTTGGTTTTATAACATACTTTCTAGTTCTCGCAATACTCCTTTAATAATATATAATTAATTTCCATAGAAATTTACTATGAAAATTTCGGAAATTTAAGAAATTTATCGACCATGTTCTTTATTGTAAGACATACAATTTTTTATTGTACATTATATCATGTATTTGCTAGTCAAAAATATAAATTTCCATGAAACGCGTCCTTGTTATTAGCTGTTTAAAAATGATTTTTAAATTTCCGGGTTTTGAAATGTTCTCGAAAATTTCGATGGAAATTTTCCTACACTTTTGAAAGTTTCCGCAATTTGCACATCATTAACTCTACCTATTAAAAAAAATCTCATCAAAATCCGTTGCGTAGTTTGAAAGATTTAAGCGTACAAAGGGACATAGGGACAGAAAAACTGATTTTATTTTATACTATGTAGTGACTGTAGAATGATGTTCTGAAAGTTAAAAGTAACAAGACACCAATTTCTTCGGTTTCATAAAAACCTGTCAAAAATACGCGTTATTTCGTAAAATTGTATATCCAATACATTTTTTGTTCCTAAAGGCAAATTCCTATCGAAGAGCAATTTTTTAAGTTGTGGTTTAGCGAAAAACTGCGAATGTCCTCTTTGCAATTTTATCCCATTAATAAGTGCAAACGATGGCTTGTTTTACGTATCGAGTAAAACCTAACGAATCCTTTACGTTCCAACTCATGGTACGGCTACTGATTATGCATGGAACAAATGTGGAGCAAGTATCGCAACTCGGGACACGATGAATGGGCATCGTTATCAATCTAGCAGACGGACGGGTCCGTCGCTAAAATTAAACCATTTGTATTTGTGCTGTGATTGATATGAATCGTCTAGTGTTCATTATTGCTGACTTTAGTAGGGCACAAGTACCGTTATCAAAATTTAAAGATAAAGGAAACTAACTAATTACTTGTCTTACTTAGTTGCTTACCTACTTACGTTTATGAATAAGGGGGTCCTTATTATTCATAAAGGTCTAAGTTTACTAAGACACTAAGTATTGTTGGTCCCGGACAGTCAATACCTACTTAGAGGTTTGCTAAGTTATGAGACGTTTATTAATAAGGGTCTTCACTAGACAATTCATATCAATATCATCACACAAACAAATGGTTCAATTTTAGCACATTCATATCACAAGACACACATCATCAGCCTATTTCGATAAATAATAAATAATCGCTATTATAGTTTTACTTTCTGATTATAAATACGTGTATTCTAGAGTAAAATTAAAAAACAACGGGCATATAAGCTTTCTTCGAGGGTCACAAAACTCCCGCGGGGAAAATAATCACTTACCGTGGGCGTAATGAGAGCCCTTAGCTAATGACTCGTTTAAGGAACGGCGGGTCGGATACGTGGGTAGTAGGTTTTTTCTACAAAGTGCTTTCTTTCTCGATCAAAGGGTATATAGATTGTTGTCAAATTAGTTGGGTACATCTTTGGTAATGCATGCATGCGTTCATGATAACGAACAACAAAAAAATATCGGTAAGTAATTTCCGATTACATTTATATGTAGGTACTTACTTAATAATCTAGATTACAGATTACCATTGCTACGTATATTCACTGAGTTGTTAGTTATGTACAAATAAATGTAACTGACAACAGGGGCCTATTTCTCGTACCTTATTAGACTAGTAATATTAGTCCATGGGCTAATATTTTTTACAAGTTTACAAATTTGCGTTTCTCGAAGCCACTCTAATAAAATATTAGTTATTAGTTACCAACTAATAAATATTAGCTAATATTATTAGACCTACTTTGGTTTTGGTTTCTCGAATACAAAGAAAAATAACTACACTTGTAAAATACACTCATAAAGCTATTAGTCGCCGAAGCTTGGTAAAAAATATTAGTCTAAGCTATTAGCGTGTTACTTATCGCAGTTAACTAAAGAAAGTTATAAAATTTGGGCAGATTCGGATGAGAAATAATTAAAATTGTTAATTCCCCTCCTTTTTACGTTTATCTATTTAGGTTAACGTGTCCGAAAACCGTCCAAATAAAATATCTCTGGCTTCCAATATATTCCTCAAAACCATCAACTTCATAGGTATCCATTTTTAATTTTTTTTTCCATTATATTCAATAATTTAATTCATTCAATTATAAAAAACAACATGACAAAATACTATAATACTAATCTAAACTTAACTAAAGAACCTTAAAGCTAAACGAATTTAAGCAACATTCAATCAAATAACTCAACCCGTAACATTCCCGGTGCAAAGGTGCCTAACAAACTAGCGGCATTTCCGCGCTAATTTCCATTTTTAATAAATTTAAATATTTTATTTTAACTAAACAAACAATTTGCTTTTTACCGCCAATGTTTAATTTTTTTTAATATGTAATAAAGCATGGGTAATACCCCAATCAGCCAAGCTGGACTAATATTTTTTATTAGTGTACCAATATTAGTTACAAGTCTAATAATTATTTTCGAGAAACAGAAAATATTAGGACTTGTAAAATTTTCACTAGTAACTAATAACTAATATACTTGTAAACTAATAGTTACGAGAAATAGGCCCCAGGGGCCTATTTCTCGTACCTTATTAGACTAGTAATATTAGTCCATGGGCTAATATTTTTTACAAGTTTACAAATTTGCGTTTCTCGAAGCCGCTCTAATAAAATATTAGTTATTAGTAACCAACTAATAAATATTAGCTAATATTATTAGACCTAATTTGGTTTTGGTTTCTCGAATTCAAAGAAAAATAACTACACTTGTAAAATACACTCATAAAGCTATTAGTCGCCGAAGCTTGGTAAAAAATATTAGTCCAAGCTATTAGCGTGTATTTATCACAGTTAACTAAAGAAAATTATAAAATCTGGACTGATTCGGATCAGAAATAATTAAAATTGTTAATTCCTCCCATTTTTACGTTTATCTATTTAGGTTAACGTGTCCGAAAAGCTTCCAAATAAAATATCTCTGCCTTCCAATATATTCCTCAAAACCATCAACTTCATATCCATTCTTAATAAATTAAAATATTTTATTTTAACATGATTTAAACTAAACAAACAATTTGCTTTTTACCGCCAATGTTTAATTTATTTTTTAATTATGTAATAAGGCATGGGTAATACCCCAATCAGCCAAGTTGGACTAATATTTTTTATTAGTTTACCAATATTAGTTACCAGTCTAATAATTATTTTAGAGAAACAGAAAATATTAGGACTTGTAAAATTTTCACTAGTAACTAATAAGTAATATACTTGTAAACTAATAAGTACCTACGAGAAATAGGCCCCAGTAATCAGATTATATTATGACATAAACTGGGGCAGAGCTGACAGCGCTATTTTTATAGTGGCATTTATCTTCAAAAATTGATTTCCTCGACATTTCTAATCATAATCATAATCCAATACCTACCAATAACAGCTCTAAATTCATTAATTGTTTCAAGCATGTCACATAAATCCACATAAGATATATATATAAATCCAGTTTAATACACGAGCGACCTTTGCCAAGATATTAATTATGGACACCGAAATTACTTACAACAATACACATTGATTCGCTAGATTACTGCTGAATAGGGTTGCTACTTGCTACAAATGAGTTCGCAGCGCTTAGAGCGGTTAAGCGGTTAATCTTACCGTGCCTTTACCATTAGTTGAGCTATACGAACGAAAATTGTGAATTTCGAGCACCTCTCTTTCACTCTAACAAAGGTGTCATTGGAGTGACAAAGACCGAAGCACAAAATTTTCGATTTTCAAAATTAGTGGTTTAGGCTGCGTAATGGTTGCGTGAAGTAACGTTATACCCCCTTCCTTTATCATAAACGTCGCTGCTAAGTATTGTTTGTCCATGTCGTTCTTATGGACAATTGGACATATTGATAATACCGAGAAGGATAAACAATACTTAGCGGCTGTTTAAATTAGGAGATTTATAAATAAGGGGGTTAAAGTTTGCGTAATTTTTTTTTTCAGCCCGCTCGTACTCGCGTATTGGTGTTGGTGCGAGTGAGTAAGAAAGTAATTCCAGCGACCCTACCGCGTAAAACGAAATTCGTTAATTTTGAGGATTTGTCTCTCTCACTCTAATGACGCCTTCGTTTGAGTGACAGAGAAAAATCCTCGAAGTGTACGAATCTCGATTTTCGCGGTAGTAGGCCAGAGGCGATCGATTGAGGATGCCAATCCATCGTAAGGACGCTGGGTCTTAAAGGGTCAATAAAGGTAGATAAGTGGTGTTTAGCCAATATTCTCATTTCTAGGATTAATGATGTCATTGGCAATATTATTAGTCTCGACATTGTTATCAACAGAACAATAATATCTTATTTATTGCAAGCATTTAATCACAGGAAAAGTAGGCTAAAGGAAAATAGGTTACAAACAGCAAAGGCGAGGCAATTTTTTTTTTTTTTATACCACGTCGGTGGCAAACAAGCATACGGCCCGCCTGATGGAAAGCAGTCACCGTAGCCTATGGGCGCCTGCAACCTCAGGGTGTCACATGCGCGTTGCCGACCCAATAAAAATAACGTTGGCACAACAAAGTGGCTCCACTCCACCTGATCGTAAGTGAAAAGTAGAGCCCAAATCGCGGCGGCAACGAACAGGAGACAATCAGTAACCTGTTAGTTGCCACCGCCTTGCTGGCCCGCTAGATGCTGGTAAATACACCGGCTGACCCCGAAACACGGCAAACACGGCAAAATGAACTTATTATTTAAATATTTAGCGAAACGGTTTACGTAATTTTAAGTACTACACACCTACAAGTCGGGCGCGGGTACTCCATGATGAGGATCCTCTTAATGGATCGAAACATGTCGATCAATTATCGACTTAAATTACGTGAATAACGTATGCGGAATGAAATCTAGACTTAACGTAATATTAAATAAATAATAACATTATTATTTTCTTAAACATTCACATCTCTTAATACCGATTTTAACAAGGATTTATGCAAGATAAAAATTATTTGAGTCCAAAGTGTATAACTCCAGTTTTACGGTAATTTATCCATTGATGTCGAAAAAACAGATGTTAGCATTTTTCTTGCCTCTAATTTTATTTTCTGTAGGAAATCTCTTTAAACAAACATCCTTTGCTCATAATATTTCATATTCTTGTCCATTGGGCTATTGGTACTCTGAAAAGAATAGTTACTATGCTAAAAATGTATAATTAAAGTTACCTATAACTCGTTCAACGTGACATCCGTTTCTGCAAAAGCGGTGTTTTTTACACTTTTTGACCAAATGACGAAATCACATTTTCATAGTTGTTTATTTTTATTTTCGGTGGTGGTAGGCTTGCTTT
The DNA here is from genome assembly GCA_025490895.1 of Thaumatotibia leucotreta. NCBI lineage: Eukaryota > Metazoa > Arthropoda > Insecta > Lepidoptera > Tortricidae > Thaumatotibia > Thaumatotibia leucotreta. Next base: position 1,290 of record JALPQI010007959.1, on the reverse strand, counting down.
TTGTTAAAGTTTTGTGATGCTCATGCATTAAGGAATTTTTAAAACATTTTTTTTGTTATATTTAGAAGTCCTTCTGAGCTTTCTGTTCGATTTTGTGATTAGGTCTAACGTAATTTCCTTTATTCGAGTTCTCTCAGAAAAGTGGCTGTAGCTAAAATATTACATTACTCTAGGGTTACTAGTATTATTTTTCGGAAAGAAAAAGAACACAAAACTATTATAAAATAGTGTTTCAAATCTTGGCTTCTTCAAAAAATTCACAATAATCGTCGATTTTGGCCTTAGCAAATGTGTCCTGTGGAAAATACATGCAGTTTTGCGACGTTGTTCTACTTGATTGGCCATAATTTCTAAAGAAAGATGCCAAAACACATAAAAGTTTCCAAATTAATTAACAAATGTATACAAATCAATTTAGCATTGAGATACAATTTTAATTTAACTTTGTTATTTTTTTTTTTTGTTCAAAATCTGTCCAAATTTCACTCCGCATACGTTAACCAGTTTCGCTAAATATTTAAATATGTATGTTTGAGTCTCACATTAGTTATACCTACTTAATTCTAAAAAAAACAAATGTAAGTAAATCGGACAAGATGTACTATGCAATAGTAATAGTATTTAAGGTAAGGAGACACGTATTATAGTATTTTATGCAACAGAGGTATCATAATTAATAAAAAACGCGAACTGTTTCATTTCCGCAAATATGTCGAAGTCTCGTTATACAGTGTGTAAGTCTAATACGGGCGATCAATTAAACCAGGCATGGGATTCATTAGTGTAATCATGGATTACAATGTTTTTTTAAAGTTACTCTCAATTATGACCCCACAGAATTTTTTTAAGATTATCGGAGCAGCAATGTAGGTACGAACATTTGTTATTGTTGATATGGCAGTTATGTCATCTGCTTTTGAAATTAGCTGTCATCGAGTCTTTAACTCGCGTATGTTGCTCTACATTGCACGCCGAATTATTTTGTATGGAAAATTTTGTTGCTCTAATTTTAAGTAAAAGTTATTTGAATGTACTTATTATGTCGTAAACTGACACCCGTTAAGAGCTTCGCCCGTATTAGACTTACACCCTGTATATATAACAATACATTTAAGGATCATTGTTGTTATGTTAAATTGCGCGTCTTAGAAGCGATGGCCGGTGGGGTGCGAAGGGTCTCGAGTGGACTGATGACCTGGTGAAGGTCGCAGGAGTCCGCTGGATGTGGGTGGCGCAGGATCGGTCATTGGGGCAATCTTTGGGGGAGGCCTATTTTCACCAGTGGTCGTC